>SADC01000818.1:16775-45291 GCA_004194705.1 Ditylenchus dipsaci | reverse complement strand
ATTCGGCGGTTTTTTTTGATTTGTGCAGATAATCCTCCAAAGGAGGAAGTTGTGCAAGTGAGTGTTTAATTTGACGATTTGTTGAACAAATAAGGAAGAAAGGCTTGTCTGCGACTGAAGGTTAAATGCAGAAGGCAGACTTGCCAGTGGAAGTGATAAAAGGGTGAGACTGTCGTGAAATGTTGTTGGCACGATCAAGTCTCCCTTTTCAATACTCATCTCATAAAGACGAGTCCCTTGTCTAACCAGCTCCGGTTTAAGACCTCCCAGATTGAACAATCTTTGAACATAAATATGTTGTCAAATTTTCCCCCATTATGTGCATAAACAATGGACTTGAAACTTTTGTTCAAGTCATATAGCATCCATTTCAAAAAGTCAGTGAGTGGGTTATTAGTCACAGTGTGTTTGTCAACCTGTGTTTTTTCAAAGCTCACAGGTGACCACTTAAGCAGCCGGTGCTCACACAAATATCACATGAATGCTCCTCATCCAGTGGATTCTCCCAAATGTCTGCCTCAATACATTTGTGCAAAATACACGTAATTACCCAAGTAATTACCGAGAAATAAGGCCGGAAAAGTATTTTTCCGGGTAATTACCCGTTAATTACCCGGGTAATTACCAATCAACCAACCCTAAATAAAATGTTCATATACCATTTGATAGAGAAATTCCAGGGCCACAAAATAACATATTGTTTAAAAAAAAGTGATATAAAAAAAATTCCCGTACGGTGCCTTTGAAGCGTAGGATTTTTTTGGGACACCCTCTAGTATAAAAATTGTTCCCGGCATATATAAAATGACCAATTCTTCCCGGCGGCCGATCGTTCCGGAGACCTGGTACTTCCTCTGAATAATTGTCCACCTCTAGAATCCGAAATTTTGGATTTAGCTAAAAATAATTAATAATTATTGTACCCTATGCAGAATTGTGTCCTGAACACTATCTGATAATGCTGTAACAGCTATTTGACGTACAGGAACCCCAGTTCCGGATTAATACATAGGCCCAACATGAGAACCACTGCTAGATACCTCCACCTGGATAAGTAACGCACCCCTACTTGAGTACCATCAGGGAAACACCAGCTAAGTCATGCAACATAAGCATCATTAACTGGGTACTAACTCCTGAAGACCACTACCTGGCTACCACCACCGGAGGTAGGAGTAACAAAGCTTGTGCAGTCATAACTGGTAGAACCACATGGGAACCATCTACAACATTGTGGTGGTCTCAACGAAAAAATGACCACGTAGCCAGGAGAATAGGGAGGATAGGAAGAGAGTAGCCAGGAGGGCTACCTAAGTACCCCTACCAAGAATTCTCACATCCAAGAACCATCATGTAAGCACCTCTATCTTGCCAGAATACCTGCGGGTACCACCAGCTGGGTACCACTACCTGGGCACTACCATCTGGGTACCATCACCTCAATACTGACGCAATTAACGTGTCCCACTCTATCACTTATTGACTTGTAAAATTAGTGCACTCGAAAACGTACTTATGTGTAAAGACAGAGAAATATAAGTTTGCAGAAGATTTCCACATTTTAACCACCAAATTTGGGGGCAATTTATCGGATCCACCATACTGCCACTGAAATACTGGTAGAAATCCATTGGATTCCTAAACTCAGTGAATTTCAAAGGCCCGCATTTGAAAACCCATAATACTAACAAAAATCAGATGGTCACCCAGTCAAAATTTTCTAGAATTAAGGCGAGAAGAAATGTCCCTTCAATATGAGCCGGGAAGAATCGGTCATTTTATAATCGGTCATTTTAGAATCGGTCATTCACAAAATAAAAAAGATCGCAAAAAATAAATTAATTAAAAAAGCCCTGACTGCATCTTTCGTGTCGAGACCGAAAGGATTTAAAAAGGTTTGGAAAAATGTTGGTTGGAAAAAGGACCTATCGAATAATGGGTACCGATTTTTGAGCTTGACCCATTATGGATTCTAGGAGCGTAGCCAGAAAATAAAGGAAAATATGACGGGAGGGGCACTATACCAGGGAAATTTTTTTAAGGCCATTTTACCTACACCGTTTTTAAATTTTGACTCGGAAAAAATATGACGGCATGGCACGTGTCCCCCCCCCCCAAACCCCCCTCCAACTCCCCCCTTCTCTCCTCCTGGCTACGCCCATGGTGCATTTATTTTCATTTGAGCTTAAAGGAGGGAAAAAGCTACTTAGGTTCGAAAATTCGGCCTTGGTGGCGCAGTGGGTAAGCGCTTAGGCTTCGGTAGGCCAGCGCTCGTTAGGCCGTACTAAGGGGGTTATTCATGAACCTTTTTTTGAGGTGGGGTTTTTTATGCCCCCAGTCGAATTTTCAAACCTAAGTAGCTTTCCCCCTCCTTCAAGTGCAGTGCAGCTCAGTCCTTAAAATTTCGGGTTTTGAGCCAGGGTACGAATCAGTGTTTTCGTGACCTGGGTTTTAGGGGGATGACCTGATCTGACCTGGCAGGTCATGACTTGAACAGGTCATTCAGTTTGCATGACCTGGTTCGTTAAGGGGATGACCTGATCTGACTTGGCAGGTCATGACTTGAGCAGGTCATCCAATTTTCGTGACCTGGTTTTGGGAGGCATGACCTGTGACGTCATGCCAGGTCAGTCATGACTTGGTCCAAGGACAACAAACAATGATGAATAATGACGAACAATGTATATGGTATGCAGATTTTATTACGGATAGGGATAAACATGGATAAATGGGCAAGAATACGGATCAAAACAAATTCTTATTCAAGTGAACAAAAGTGACAAAAAATTATATATACCTCGAACTTTGGATCCAATTCCTTGTGGAGCTGGATCTGTTGTCCCGTCTTCGCTTTGCCGCTCTTGATCGTCTCTTCGTTTTCCGCCATGTGAGGGTTAGTAGATTGATGAGAGAAGTTCACGTCTGAAAACTGTACGATGATAGACTGAAAAGGAGGATTAAGAATGGGGGACACGGTCGTTCGCCCCCTGTTCATTTCGCCCCCTGTATCGTTTCGCCCCCTGTATTGTTTCGCCCCCTAGTTCATTTCGCCCCCTAGTTCATTTCGCCCTAAGTTCATTTCGCCCCCTGTATTGTTTCGCCCCGAAATTCATATTTATCCCGAAATTCAAATTCGTGGTCGAACTCATATAAAGGGCTCATATAACTCATATATAAAGGGTCAGCCCCTATCCCGGACCATGTACCCCCAAAGGGTCAGCCCTTATCCCGGACCATGTACCCCCAAAGGGGCTTCCTATTGAAATAGGTTGCCTGCGAAGGCAGGCAGGTAGAAAGTCTAAAAAAGTCAAAAAGTTCTCTGTTTTTTAACTGTTTTATGTTACCTTGCCAATAAAACTTGTTTTCTTTGATCTCAATTTAATTCTGCTAATGACCAAACTAATGAAAAATCAATTATCGCTAACTTCGTGAACTAGGGGGCGAAACAATACAGGGGGCGAAACGATACAGGGGGCGAAATGAACTAGGGGGCGAAACGATACAGGGGGCGAAATGAACTAGGGGGCGAAACGATACAGGGGGCGAAATGAACAGGGGCGAAACGATACGTACCCACCCTGGTGCGCTCAATTGTGACTACGGTAGAACAGAATGCGCTGAACACGATGGCGCGGGTCATTTTCCCTTCGATGTCTGACAAAGTTGGTGGAAACGGCTTCGGGAAGTAAGAAATTGGGCATGGTCAAAATCCAGCTCGATACCCACATGTTTTCAAGTGGTGCGTCATGATCGTCATACTACACCCACATTCATATTATATCAAAATGACCGCAAGGATATCAGCTTTCAATTAATAGTGAGCATAGTAGATTTTTATTTGTTAAGTGAAGACAAATCACCACTTCTTTCTCGATGTACGGATTTTCCGAATTCTCTTACTTTGATTTCTATGTGCCATAACTTTCTACACATGTAACTTTGATCAACGCGCTTTTATGAATCTTGTAGCAAATTTATCAGGCTACATGTTGAGCTGAAATTTGTGGGACTGTTTGTTAAGAAAGCCACTGAAAACCACACTCAAAATAATAAACTCGTACATTTTGTGATATTGTATTTTTTTCAATATTTGTTTGAATTCGCGCAACTCTCGATACGGGTTACCCTGGTGCGCCCATTAGTGACAACGGGTAGAACAGAATATGCTGAGCACAATGGGGCCGGTCGTTTTTGCTTCAAAGCCGAATTAAAAGACTGAAATAGGGTCTAGAAATTTATCAGTTTTGCATGATCGAAATTTAGCTAGCACCCACAGGTTTTCAAGTAATGCGATATTATCTTCCTATTAGCCCCAAGCTCATAATATGTCAAAATGACCGCCAGGAACTTTGCTTTCAAGCTGTTCCAAAATACACTGTTTTTATTCGCAAATTTTGAAAAAAGACACCACTTGGTTGTCTGCGTGAAGATTTTTCGAATTTTACATTTTTACTTTATACGTACTTATGCTTATTCTACTTTTGATTTCTATTCTAGAATTTTTCACTATCTTATAGCACAGTCAATTAGCTACAAAAGACCGAGGCGAGTGGCAATATTTTTTTACAAAGCTAGTAAAACCTCGGTCAAAATCTTGGACTTGTTGATTTTGTTTATTTCTTTTACTCGAGCTACTAAATAATAAGTGTATTTATCAATGTCTCAAGAGAAAAATTGGCTGCACGTCTCTGTCTTTTGTAGCTAATTGACTGTGCTATAAGATAGTGAAAAATTCTAGAATAGAAATTAAAAGTAGAATAAGCATAAGTACGTATAAAGTAAAAATGTAAAATTCGAAAAATCTTCACGCAGACAACCAAGTGGTGTCTTTTTTCAAAATTTGCGAATAAAAACAGTGTATTTTGGAACAGCTTGAAAGCAAAGTTCCTGGCGGTCATTTTGACATATTATGAGCTTGGGCTAATAGGAAGATAATATCGCATTACTTGAAAACCTGTGGGTGCTAGCTAAATTTCGATCATGCAAAACTGATAAATTTCTAGACCCTATTTCAGTCTCTTAATTCGGCTTTGAAGCAAAAACGACCGGCCCCATTGTGCTCAGCATATTCTGTTACTTCATTACTTCCCGAAGCCGTTTCCACCAACTTTGTCAGACATCGAAGGGAAAATGACCCGCGCCATCGTGTTCAGCGCATTCTGTTCTACCCGTAGTCGCAATTGAGCGCACCAGGGTTTCCCGTGTTAATTCGTTAAGATCTGGCCTGGTTTTCATCTATTAAAACTTAGGCGACTAATTGCCTCCTTGTGGTCCTCCATGCAATTTTCCAAACTATAATTTTAGTTACCTTGTACATGGCAATTAATCTGTCATATGACTGGAAAAGACTGGCCATAAGAGATATAACTTCGCCAGCCGAACAGTGCACTTTGATGGCGGAGAAGTAGCATAAGTCACATTGCAGACAGCTTGACTCCGAATACAGGGCTAAAAAAGTTACAGTTGTTGTCAATCATATGCCAAACGGGGCAACCAGATGAAATAGGTTGATGACTGTGCAACTGTTGCAAAATGACCGGCGGCAGACCACCATACTGCATTTGTTCTCTTCTGGCTTTGTTTGTATCCAGTTCCTCACACATCTGCACCTTGCCTTCTTTTTCTTCCACTTTGTTACTAAAAATGACAATATTTTATTTTGGCTTTAAAGTTTTTATGAAGTACTTTCCATAAATGGAAAAAGTGAATAAAATTTTTTTGGGTCACAGAATACAGTCAAACTTTGATTTAATTACAACCCCTCAAGTTCGTTCCCGCCTAGGGTCCGACCCTTTTTTATCTCAATTTTTTAAATTTCTGATTAGTTCTGATTTGTCAGCCTGGTGGGATTCAGATTTTACCGATCGTTTTTTCAAAGTACCAGAAGTTTGCCAAAAAGACCCGCAACATTCGATTTAACGACACTCTTTTTAGTATGCACCCTAGGTGGGAACGAACTTGAGAGGTGTGGTTAAATATAATTTCTATCGTATTTGAAACTACCGTACTTACTCTAATAGTAGCCCCGGGGCTACTACAAAATCGGCCAAAATAGGTCGAATACGGTAGCCACATAATTTTGGGCCCTATTCCTCAATGGATACCGATTGTTAAGAGGGGGAAAAATTTAGCGAAAAAACGACAGGGATATTAAGCTTAAAAATCGGTACCCATTGAAAGATAAGGCCGAATTTTGTTGTTGATACATATTTGAAGAAGCCACAAAAATCTTTTTTCTTGACGCAGAATATTTTTATTGCCACATATTATGCGGTTTTTTTTTGAAATACTGTAACCATAAAAAGACCATTATAAAGAATTATACAAATATTAAAAATTGCCTGGTAGGCATTATACGGTATATTGGCTCTAACCTAAAATATACAGGGATCTTTCAGATTTTTTTTAAATAATTTAAGCTAAAATATATAATCATTTTCATGCTGGATTTTCTTTCAATTTCTTGCTTTCTTTTATTCATTTTTCTTGATCTTCTAATTGACTATTTGATTGCATATAATCAGGGCATTATTGTGAAAGTCGTTCGTCGGTTCGATTCCGACTGAAAGCAATATTTTTATTGACTTTCACTAAAATACGACATTTTAATTTTCGATGGAATTTCACTGGTACCCGCCTTTCAAAATATTCTCATCTGCGGCGAGCATGCCTCTTTAAGCCACGTGCACAATGAGTATGAGACTGAGTGCGGGATTTGGCACTTTTTAACGCGGGAAGAGCTGTACTCTTTTTCTCACCTAATTTTTTTTTCTGTTGGTACCATTTTGTAGCTAAGATTCAGGTCTTCAAAATGAGCCATCGACAAGCGTCATTTGATAAAAAAAAATTTGAGTAAAAATGCAGGCGCACACTCCGTTCACTCGAGTGTCGACACCTAACAACCTAAGCATCTAATCGAGAACCTAACCATTTTTACCGCAATTTTTTTATCAGATGTTGGACGCTACTCGTTTATACCCCTCCCAAAAAAGTTAGTAATGGCTTGGCCCTGAGCCTAAGCCTAAGGGCCAAAGCCTAAGCCAAAGCCTAAGGGCTAAGCCTAATTCCAAGCCTTAAAATTATTGGGAGGGGTAAAACCGAGCAGCTGTTTTTGGGAGGGGTAAAGCCGAGTAGCGCCAGATGTTGTTTGTCATTGACTCATTTTCAAGACCTGAATCTTAGCTACCAATTGGTACCAATAGAAAAAAAGTTTCAGTTGGGAAAAAAGTAGAGCTCATCTCGAGTTAAAGGACAATGAAACTTGATAATTCACGGAATTCGAATTCGCGCGGGACCATTCTAGGGGTGGGGGGGGGGGGTTTATATTGGGTTGATCAGTAAGTTCGTGCACTAACCCTTACATTTTTTTTCAAAATTTTTTTCGTCTCAAAACTATTGAAACTGGTAATTCTAGACATAAAATTGCACGCTGAGCACAAATCTCTGCTCAGAATTGCATTACAGATTGTAAAAAGCTGAGAAACCACCATTTTGACTGCTTACTCTAATTGTGATATGTCATACATTTGTTTTATTCTTGTTTTATTGTATTCAATATTATACTTCCCAAATACAAACATGGTACCAATCGACTCGCCAGATTAAGCTGAGTCGATTGGTACCATATTTGTATTATAGAAGCGTTGACTCCAGCATACCACACTCAAATAAGGTACCAAAAAGGGTACCCGAACCCGGTTTTTTCGGGTATTTCGGGGAATAACCCAAGGATCGACTCGGCCAACCGACCCGATCATGTATAAATATGGTACCAATCGACTCAGCTTAATCTGGCGAGTCGATTGGTACCATGTTTGTATTTGGGAAGTATAATATTGAATACAATAAAACAAGAATAAAACAAATGTATGACGTATCACAATTAGAGTAAGCAGTCAAAATGGTGGTTTTCTCAGCTTTTTACAATCTGTAATGCAATTCTGAGCAGAGATTTGTGCTCAGCGTGCAATTTATGTCTAGAATTACCAGTTTCAATAGTTTTGAGACGAAAAAAATTTTGAAAAAAAAATGTAAGGGTTAGTGCACGAACTTACTGATCAACCCAATATTACTGTAGCTTTTTTAGGGGGGGGGGGTGGGTGGTTTTATTACCGAGTAGCGTCTAAAATTTGAATTCTATTTATGAGTCAATTTTTAACAACAGACTCATATAAAAAAGTTGTAGAGTCATGTAAGTCGGGCAAACCTTTTTTTTTTGCAGCTGATTCACGTTTTTCTGCAGCTGTTTTATTTTCCTGTCCAAGACCAACCAAATTTTGCCATATTTTGGAAGAATTTAAATATTTTAGTCAGGAAATAAGTTGGATCGCTCAGAATCCCAGCCCGGAGTGGTCAGAAGCCCCTGAAAGTTGGATTTTTAGGGGTTTACTCAAGGGGGTGAACTTTTTGCGAAAATTCGATGTAGCGGATCAGAATTACGGTCCGATCGGCTCAATCGCTCAGAATTCCACCCTGAACCACTCAAAAGCACCATGAACCTGGAACCTGATCCGGTCAATCGAATTTTGCAAAAAGTTTACCCCTCTTTAGTAAACTCCAAAAAACCAACTTTTAGGGCTTCTGGCCATTCCGGGTGGGATTCTGACCGATCCAACTTATTTCCTGACTAAAAAATTTGAATTCTTCCAAAATATGGCAAAATTTGTTTGGTCTTGGGCAGAAAAATAAATAAGCTGCAGAAAAACGTGAATCAGCTCAAAAAAAAGGTTTGCCCATGTAAGTCGGCTAACTCGTCCGATCTGGCAATGTCAAGCAACGTTTGGCCCGACTAGTGAACAGTTCTATATTTTGAAAAGATTTGAAGATTGAAATTTAAGCGGCGATTTGCTTAATCGTCCTTTTGCTAAGATTTTTTTTGCTAAGTAGTTGTTTTGATAAAGATCTTTATTGTTAAGCTACATCTTCTTCGGTTCGGTTTAATTTCGGGGCACAGACCTGAAAACCCAAACGATTCAATCCGAAATTGTGTTCTAAAAACGGCTAAATTTGAATCAGGGTCCTGTACTCTGGACTGATTGCACCCAGAAGGATTCGAACCAGTAACCTTGGTGATGAGTATATGGACCCTCAAAAAATAAAGTACGCTCCTAGGTGGATTCGAACCAGAATCCTCGGCGGTGGCTATCCAAGTGGTCGTCCACTTAGATCAAATTTTTTTTGTATGTTTTCGGGTTCCAAAACACTTTTTCTGCACTAATTCGAGCATGCTGAAGATAGTTTGACAAAGGTAAAATCACGTTTTATCGAGAAATTTCTGAGTTATTGTGAACTCTGGATTTATCAAAATCAAGAATTTACCATAACTGAAAAATTTCTCCATAAAACGTGATTTTACCAATGTCAAGCCATATTCAGCATGCTCGAATTAGTGCAGAAAAATTGTTTTGGAACCCGAAAACGTGAAAAAAAAATTTTGATCCAAGTGGACGACCACTTGGACATCCACCGGCGAGGTTGCTGGTTTGAATCCACCTGGGTGCACACTTTAATTTTTACCGTAATTTCAAATATAAAAAGACTACCGTTTGACCTTTCAGGTCATTTTTCAAAAAACGGACACTCAAGTTCGTTTCCACCTTGGGTCCCACACTTTTTTCAGCCCAATTTTTGGCTTTTTTTTGCCGGGAATTGATTTTTCAGTCTAGTCACAAAAATCGCAAAGATTCCAATTTTAAGAGGCTCAGTACTTTTTTGTCACATATTCTCTCTTTTTTGTTAAAGATTTAGTCAAAACAACAGGGGGTGCCAAGCAATTTAAAAACTGGTCCAAAAATATTTTTCCCATAAAGACCTAATATTTTTTCTGTAACCTTTCTACCATGTTTCGAGCATTTTTGCCAAAAATTTATTTTTTGAACAAATTTTCGCCTTGGGGGACTAAGTAGTCCGAATGTATTTGTTACCCGAAATGTGACCTTATTCTTTCAATGCAGAATTTTTGTGAAAATTTTTCTTTTTCTAAAAATGCTCGAAACATGGTAAGAACGTCATAGAAAAAATATAAGGCCGTTATAAGAAAAAAAAATCTGACCAATTTTGCAAAATTATCATTGTCATCAACAAGTACGGTCCTTCGAAAACATTTACCGTATTCTCTCTATTAGTTCCACACTCTCTGATAAACCCACACTCTCTAACAATCCCACAGTCTTTAATAATCCCACAGTAGAAAAATCGAGTTCAAACTCTGAATTCTTGGGGTCCTGTCAATTAACCCCGAAGGGGCACAGGGGGCTTGAGTTAGAGATGCGCGCACTCACTTACCTTAGACATAATTCCGAGAAGTACAGTTGATCATAAAATGCATATAGAGTCTATTTTTGCCACGGCCCAAGTTGAAAAACATGGTAAAGCAGCTAAAAAAAGTGGCCCCTATATTATTCCCTTCCCCTCCCAATACAGCCCATAATAATTAATCCCGCATGGGGATTAATTTTCAAAACTCCGAAAATCTGAAAAATTTGAAGTCAATTTCAGAATTTTTGGTGAAAATCCTGAATCGAAAAAGCGAAATCGGTAGAGCTCGTGAGAATTAAGAAAATAAAAAAACAGATTTACAAAATATTCACTCTGGGCTGAGATATGCGTCCTCAAAGTCAGGGGCGGGGGATGGGGATTAATAGAGGTTAAACGGTATGCTTAAATTAATGCAAAACCAACCAAGCCAAAAAAGTTGTTCTTTATGGAGAGAGATCTGGTTGCCGAGCGGGTTCTTTATAGAAAGAGAGCTGGTTGCCGAGCGGGTTTGTTATGGAGAGCGTTGGCTGTAGCATACAATGCGTGAGTTACATTTAAAATTGGCTCAAAATTCAAAATTTTGATTATCTTATCAAAAAATCAAAACGCAAAGCAAAAGTCCAACCTAAATCCCACAGATATCTAAAAAACTTTTTTCATTTGACTTAGAATTCACTCAATGGAAGACATTACGCATCTAACTGACAGACTTGATCGAGCAGTCATTACAACAAGTATTTAACATCGCATTATTTCCAAATAATTTTTCTTGATTTTCAGACAAGCGACCTGCATATGTAATGTACGGAATACTTGCCTGCCTAACCAGAAGAGAGTTGATCAAACTTAGCTGTGCTAGCAATCTACTTTTGCAATTTATTGCCAAACACTTCCTAAGCCAACCGTTTATAATGCTGCACATACTGGATGTCCAATTAAACAACAATTGCAAATGTCGATGCCAATACATTAAAGGAGTTGACAACATTTTTGGATTCAAGATTTTTCCAATGAGTTTTGCACACAAATACTTGCGATTCAAATCCAGCTACATTATTTTTCGGTCATTAGAGGGGTCCTTGGAATTCGTACAGCAGATCAAGCACCTTTGGGCTGGTCAAAGCTTGAGTATTTTGTTTAAAAACTCCATTCCAAAATGCGACCAAGACCAATTTTATGTGCCATTGTTCAAATGCTTGTTGGATAGCTCGAGCTACTTAGAAAATCTGTCCCTATTTAAAATAGGCGCAAAACTGGAAATAGAAAATCACTGTTTGATGCAGCTTCTATCTCTTATTTGCAAAAAGTTGAGCTGTGGGACGTTTTCTTTGAACCAAATGATATTGCCGAGTTTTTGCACACTACTAGTAGTTTTCAAGACGCTAAAAACTTAGTCATCTGCCAGAGTGAAATCAACCAACAGCAAATACATATAATGCTTCAAATGATCACAGAGGTTAGTTGTTGCATATTTTGGGTTGGCGCATACAGCAAATGACCATAATTGTAGATGACAATGAGAATTTGAAAAATTTAAATGCGCTTCTCTTTTGTCTCGCACTGTACTCTTTTGAGTTATTTTGAACGACTCAAAAGAGTAGAGAGCGAAACGAAAGAGAGGGGGTGTGGAGGGCGGGGAGGCGATGGCTGGCGGAAGTTTTGGCTGCCTCAAAAGCAAATTTTCACCAAAGTAACTGACTACTTAGGTACCCACAAAAGACCAGTATGAGGCATATTTTGACACAAGCGTTGATTTTGTCTTGATTTTCACTGTCCTAGTCTACGTCTTAGGCTCTGCATGACCAAAAAAGTTTATTATAAATAAGGGGTCCCCGAAGTAAACCAGTGCCGTATTTCAACACTTCAACGCGCACTGTCCTATGCAGTGTTTCTCAGAAATACGGCAGCGGCACCAGTTCACGGCACCAGTGCGGTGCCGTGAGCTGCCTGTGTCGCACGGGTGCCACTTCTAACGCTGGTCCCATACATTGGACAACTTTAATTGATCTAATTCAATAGATCTCTACATAGTATTTGGCATGTGTGGGTGGGCCACCACTTTTGTGTTCAAGCCTAATTTTTTAATTTCCTGCCAGATATCTTTCCGGAACCCTAAAATTCAATATCTTAGCTATCTTGTAAGCACAAAACCCAAAAATTGGTAGGCTCCAAAAAACGTTTTTAAGTCCCTCCAAATCGGAGATTGACGATTTTAGCCTGGATTTAGGTGGATTTCATGTTCAAGTTTGATTTTGTGCCAATTTTTGTAAACTTCTACCGGATATCTTTCCGGAGCCCTGAAATTAAATATCTTATCTATCTTTTAAGCTTAAAACCCGAAAATTGAGTAGGCTCCAAAAAAAAATTTAAGTCCCTCCAAATCAGAAATGGTGGATTTTAGCCTGGATTTTGGGTGAATTTTGGTGTTCAGGCCTAATTTTCTGCTAATTTTTGTGAAATTATGCTAAATATCTTTCCGGAAGCCTGAAATTCAAAATCTAAGCTCTCCTTTCAGCACAAACTAATAAAATTGAGTAGACTCCAATAAAAGTATTTAAATCCCTCCAAATTAGAAATGGTGGATTTAGCCTAAATTTTGGTGGATTTTAACGCTCGAGCCCGGAAGGGGTATCTAGAAAGAGGGTAGCAAAGAGGGTGCTACTCAGTAGGTGGAAAACATAAGAGATACATCGGAGGAAATTAGACAGGAAGAGAGTAGGCAGAAGGGGATACCCAAAAAGAAGGTAGCCAGTAGGAAGTTGGCCAAGAGGGCGGTAACCAGGAAGAGGGTAGGCAGGAGTGGAGTACCAAGAATGACGGCAGCCAGGAGGAGGTGATCAAGAGAAGAGTAACCAGAAGAGTGTACTCATGAAGAGAGTGGCTAAGAGAAGGGTATACAGTCGAGTCTCTATATAGCATCTACCCCAAAAGTTCGTTCCCACCTCGGGTCCGACACTTTTTTAGCTCAATTTCTAAAGTATTTGCCAAAACTGATTCGTCAGTCTAGTCGGAAATATCGCAGGTTTCCGATTTTGCCAATCGTTTCTCAGAAACATTGTAATTTTGCCATTTAGACCCGCAAACCTCTATATAGCATCGCCTTTTTGAGATTTAAGGCGATGCTATATAGAGGCTTGCGGGTCTAAATGGCAAAATTACCATGTTTCTGAAAGGCAATCGATCAGATCACACTGTTTTTCCCTGTCTGGATCTCATTTCTGAGAGTCAGAAAGAGTCTGACAGTCAGAATAATTTCCCGCGCTTTCTGACTGTCAGAATTTTTGAATTTCATTCTGACTTTCATTCTACCTCTGACTATTGAGAACACTGGACTCGAGGTGGGAACGAACTTTTAGAGTGTCGTTAAATCGAAGTTCGACTGTGATACTGAAATAACGATTAGATTTGCAAGAACCCTAGTTCTGGAATAATGATATAATGATTTTTATTTATTTTCGACTAAATCAATAATTTGGGATTCTGTATACCGTATTTTCTCTAATGAGCGTCTCCTTTCCAATAAGCGCCCATATCTAATTAGCGTCCGCCCCTGACAAAGTTATTCAGATAGGTGTCCCTCTAACAAAGGAAACTCGCGTTTTTACTCGTTAAGAAGAGTTTAGTCTCATTGGATAGCCAGTATACGATTTTCAATCACATCCGTTGATATATCAGGCTCACCACCAAAAAATTACCCACATGCGAGACCAAGGTATTTTAAAATTTCAATGTTTTTCGAAGACTTTCAATGATTCACTAGCGCT
Organism: Ditylenchus dipsaci; assembly: GCA_004194705.1. Classification (NCBI taxonomy): domain Eukaryota; kingdom Metazoa; phylum Nematoda; class Chromadorea; order Rhabditida; family Anguinidae; genus Ditylenchus; species Ditylenchus dipsaci. The sequence continues at coordinate 31,270 of SADC01000818.1, read as the reverse complement.
TTTATCCCAATTTTTTTGGCTATAGACCTGATATCTTAACGGATAAGAAACTAAAGTCGTATACTGGCTATGGAATGAGACCTAACTCAACTGTTCAGTCAAATTCAAGATTAATGTAAAAAATCAAAAAGGGACAACCAACTTTTTTTTATTACAAACGACTTTGTATAGCCTTTTGGTAATTTGAGAAGGGAAATAGCCGAGTTGTAATTCCGATGACCAATTGACATTCGGGTACCACCACCTAGGTAGTACTATGTGAGTACCACATCCTGAGTACCGCCACCGGAGGAACCGGAAAGTTCTGTCACGAAACTTCTGTCCCATTTCCAAATTCACTTCACTTACTTATAATTTGCATATTACCGTATTTTCTCTATTAAACCCGCATGGGGATTATTTTTCAACCCCTGAAAATCAGAAAAATTTGAGGCCGATTTCGAGATTTTCGGGTACTCAACCGAAATCTGAAAAGTTGAATCAGGAGTGCTTGTGCTAATCAAGAAAATTCAAAAAACAGTTTTGCAAAAAAACAGATTTCTAGGCTGAGATATAAGGTCCATATGTTGGGGATTATTAGAGAGTGGGGGATTAATTGAGAAAATGCGGTATCTAAAATTTAATTTTGAAACCTGCGTAAAATCTAAGGAATAATCAACCGAGAATATCTGTTGAAAAGTAGCCAGAGTGGGGCACATAGCACAAGGTAAGCAGGTGGTGTTACCCAGAAGGAGGTATTTAAGTGGTGGCGTCCAGGAGAGAGTGCCCAGGAAGGTGTACCTAGGTGGTGGCATCCAGGATGAGGTAACTACGTGGTGATATTCAGGAAAGCGCTCCTAGTTGGGCTACCCACGGAAGAATATCCAGGAGGGGGTACTCGAGAGGGAGTTAACGAGGTGATAGTCCGCAAGGAGTGGTCCTCATGACGGGTACCCAGATGAAGTATACTCCCGAGAGGGTACCTAATTGCATCCGGATACCCTAAAAATATTTAACTGTTGTAAGGGTATTCTATATTGTTTTGGTCACTGGGCTGGGAAAAAGTCTCTGTATGCGTTTTTGATCAAGAGTCTTGCCCGGAATTATGTCTAAGGTAAGTGTGTGCGCAGGGCCGCAATTTGGGCGAGGGTCGTAGGGTAATTTACCCCCCCCCCCTTTGGAAAAACTCCCCTTGACCGTGAAAATTAGGCAAATTACCATCTCTAACCTACCAAGCCCCCTGCGCCCCCTTCAAGGGCGCAGGAGGCTTGGTTGCTTGGGGTTGAGATGTGCACACCCACATACCTGAGACACAAATCACTCGAAAGTGACCCTGGATGCATAAAAACAGTATGCATACCAGTTTGCAGTAGGCTAGGTACCTACATTTCTAGGTACCCTATATTTTTCGACTATAAGGTGGGTATCATGGTTTTGGTCAAAATTTTGTCATTTTTTTTCCGGAATATCTGCAGGACCATTATGAGACCAAAAATTTCTGGCCACACAATAGTCCCTGAGCGACTATTGTAAAAATCTTGCGTTTTACGCTGAAGTAAAACACGGTGTCAAAATAGTGCCGAGAACTTTAACTACCGACTAAGACCAAATTTTTAAATTAATTTTTGGTAAAATCGGCGAAAAATAAAGTTTTTTTGCAAAAAGTGAAAGGGCAAAAATATCATTCCTAGTTATCAGTGATGTCTCCAATATTGTAATAGGATTTTGGATGCGCCTTTTTCGAAATATTGGGTATTGGGATTGGGTTCAAAAATGTCGTACAATATTTACCTACCTACCTAAACAATGTCCTCATTTAAAGGAGCATGGCCACCTGAGGCAAAAGCGATTGTTGATATCAGAATTCCCGGGGACAAAATCCTACACTATGGTTTTGAAAGAAACCTGAAAAGAACGAACAAAAGAAAATAAAAAGACTGCAAAATATTGGGTTGGAACATAATTATCCGCGGTTTTTTTAGACTTACTTTTATGCATCGGAATTATTTCAAAAAGTTATTCTTAATACACCATTGTGTAGCGCTGTTATCCTTCTTCAAAATGTGCTATCGCTATTCTTGTAATTCCGCACGCTTCTCCGTAAATCCGAAAAACTTGAATTTTGGTCATTTTTAACAAAAATAATTTTTTTTAAAGTGCATATCTGCACAACCTGTTTTTCAAAAAGTATTCTGTAAAGTAGGTCTTCTAGCTTTTGAACTGCGCTACAAGTCTTAAGATGTTATCACAGCGCTTGATCTTGCATTAAATGTTTGGCCAGTTAAAGGGATGAAAATACGCCTAAGCCGCTTATAATGACATCACTAGTGTGGAGACCCAAATGCCGAACTTTTCGAAATAGTGCAAGACACATCTTGAAGAGGAAAACAGCGCTACAAAATGGCGTATTAAGAATAACTTTTTTGAAATAATTTCGATGCTTCAAAATTATTTTAATTATGTTCCAACCCAATAGCTGAAAAAACGTATCTAATGCATTTCAGGGCAGCATAGTCACCCTTTTTCACCAACTTCTCGATGTTCTGAAACAAAAGAATGCAAATTAGGTACAGAGATCCACAAATCAGCACGCAACATCTCCGTCGATCCAGAAAAAACGTAAAACTGGCAGCAGATCAGCGAAACATAACGATATTGATTCGAGAATTCAAAATGAACTCTTGAAAAATGTTTGCATTCAAAAATGCATTCAAAAAATTCAAAACAATTCGTGCCAAAACCATAGTGTAGGATTTTGTCCCGGGAATTCAAATATCAACAATTGCTTTTGCCTTAGGTGGCCATGCCCCTTTGAGCACAGGGTGGAAAAAGGTGGGAAAGACGCAAAAATGAAAGATTTGTTTACTTTAGGTGGTATTTGCTAATGACGCATCTTATTTGATAAAGACGATTTTTCAGAACTTCAAAAAGGCCACTTCTGCATGCCCATACACACTTTGGATTGATAGCGATGACGAAGAATGGAAGAATAATATTTCAGAAGAGCTTGAAAACAGACGAACCTCAGAATATTTAAAAATATACAAAGGAAAAGATGAAATAAAATTGAAAGAGAAAAATGTGATAAAATATTTCTTAATGTTTTCTCTGCTGTCAAAGCTCGATATTACAAACTATTGGAAACTGAAGAAAAATTTATGTCGAGTGTTTGCTATGTTACAGGTATCCCAAATAATAAAGCGTGGTGTTAGGATGTCACGAAATATCAATATGAGGTTTTTTAAAGGCGTGTTGAACTTTTATCGATGTAAATCAGTAAGTTGATCGATAATACGTCAAAAAAAGTTTAAAAAAAATTTACAAAAAATTTCGAAAATTTTCAAAATTTCCAAATTTGAAAAAAATGAAAAAATTTTCAATGAAAAATGGGGTTTTTTCAGCGTATTGTCCTACAACATGTAGACACAGTTGGAGACAATAACCAAATTATGTGCCCCTTGCTGGAATCTAACCAGCATGTGTTTGACTCGAAGTGTATTGCTTTCACCAGTAAGCTATTGGGCACACAATACTGAATATTTTAAACGTCTCAAATATTTTGTCTCGAGATGATAATTGAAGTAATTTTTTTTTCTCGAGTTAGGGATTAATTGGCTTGCTTTCATGGTTGGCTCTCATGTGTTTGATTTTGACCTTTTGTGAACCGTGTTCCCAAGAAGCTCAACAAAACAAAATAAATCTTGCTGCAAACTTCCAGCATCAAACAAAAAGAATTCTTTTTTAATCAATGCCATATGGAAAAAGTCGCTTTCATGATCCCTACACGGAAAATGGTTTTGTTCATTATCGCTTCTTGATCAGTCTAAAAGACGCTTTCACAAGTCTGCCCACAGGGAAAAAGACAAATGCTTTTGTAAATCATGCACAGCAAAAATATGCCTGTATGAATCTCAGCACGCACGTCGAAAAGACTGGCAAACAGAGTAATACTGTGAGTCTCTGAAGGGAGTCAATAGCTCACAGCTCATGTTTGGTCGCACTGCCCATTTTTAATCTTTTCGCGCCTGTTCCAATTTTCTGTATTTGTTTGTCAATGAAAATTTATGATTTTGTCGTTTGTGTTCTGTGTCGTGTGTCGTGTGTAGTATGTGTGTATCTTACGAGATATTTGCTCATTTTCAGATCAAAGGAAATTGATTAATTATGTCTCGAGAATATGTTTGAATTTAATCTTTTCTAGAGTCTTCTTCAGGAAGAATTTTCGTTGTATTCTCATTATCGATTCTTGATCATCTGGAGCAGTTGAAAAGACGCTTTTAGTAATAACTAGAATAACTTTGAAGGTATCATACCCTATTCAGAATCGTGTCCTGAACACGATTTGAAATAGAAACCCCAGTCTGGAGTAGCTGGAGTAGTCCTGGAGTAGCCCTGTAAGGCCACATATCCAATTAGTGGTTTCTCCTTTCACTCCCACTATGCCTCTCAGTCTTACATTCACTTTCAGTGTATCCAATGACTTTTTCGGACTCTCACTTTCAGTAAAAATTTTCTGGAATTTTAATTTTTTCGTCTTAACCGACCAAACCAAGTGGTCGTCCACTTGGTGCAAAAACTTTTTTTACTTTTTGGATCTTGAAACCTGTTTTCTGGACTGATTCCGGTATGCTGAAAATGGTTTGATAGTGGTCAAATGCCGTTTTGTAAGGTATTTCTTGAGTTTTGGTAAAATCCAGTTTTAGTAAAATCAATTATTGCCGAATATTCGAAAAATACTTGATGAAACGGCATTTACCACTATCAAACCATCTTCAGCATGCCTGAATTAGTCCGAAAAACAAGTTTTGGAACATAAAAACGTGAAATTTTTTTTCGATCCAAGTGGACGACCACTTGGTTTAGTTGGGGCATGGATTATCCAGTGGAACTGAAGTCGGGTCATAGAAAAAATTTTGAATTTAAAAGTTCTTTACAGGACAAAAATATTTCTACCCGGGAGTTTTACCTGAGTTCTTCAACCTGGGTACGACCACCTGGGTATAACAAACCAACTTTTTTCTGGATTGATTTAGGCATGCAAAATTTGTTTGTCTACTAACAATAATCCACAAAAGTTCAAGGTCGACCACCTTGGAGTGGGTAACTACCCACGGTATTGATATTCCAGTTGGTTAAAACAGCATTTTGGTCTTGTGTGTTAATGTGTCCCGGAACTGGCGCTAAAATTATGTTATCTAAAAACTCCAAAACGTGTCATGCAAAAAACCGATTGCTTGCTTCCAACTTTTTTCTCTCCTTAACTTCCCTTCCTCTCATTTGTCCCATTCCCATTCTTTCTTTCAGATAGCTCAACAACATCACCATCGAGATTCCCAAGAATATGTCAAGCAACGTCTGGAAGCTGAAGCTATTCAAGAAGATTTCGCCAGAGGAGACGATCTGCGAGAAGTGCAATCCGCCGGTGACGATTAATACGAAGGACGGGAGCACGAAGTTGTTGAAGAGGCACGTTCAGATCCACCCGGAGGCGGCGAAGATGTTCACGAAGTTGGAGGAGGGGGTTCCCACCAGGATATCAGCCAGTTCATGATGAAGGAGAAATCCGGTTTGTTCTTCTAGAAATAGCGTCTTGAAATAATATATTTTTACTCATTTAGACTCGGTCTCCGTCCTCGACAAGCAGATCTTGAACTTCCTCGCGTCCAACTGTTTGCCGTTCTCAATCGTGGAGGAGAAGTCGTTTAAGAACCTGCTCTCGATCAACGACCGGACTTCACTTCAAGGCCGCCGCCACTATTCGGATTGGGTCCTGCCTCGCTTCTACAAGGAGATGAAGAATAAGTCCAAGGAGAAGTTGAGCAAGATCACGAGCTTGTCGTTCACGACGGATATCTGGAGCGGCCACAGAGAGTTTCATCAGGTTAGTAGAACTAATATAGTAGCGCTTGTTGCAATAGTTAATCATATCAACCCCCTATTTTAGCCTAACCGCGCATGGCATTAACCACCACTGGGAGAGGATCAAGGAAGTCTTGTGCGTACGACTTTTCCTGGATCTCACAATTCGGACAATATCTCGGACATGATCATCACATGATGGAGGAGTGGGACGTTTTTCGAGAGCAAGTTCATGTTGTGTTCGCGACGAGGGGCAAATATCAAGAAGGTAAGATCTACGCGTTATTTAAGGATGTACATTCTATGATTATTTAGGCGATGGAGAACACCGGCTATGATGACTTGAATTGCGCCGCGCACATGTCAACCTGGTGGTAAAGAACTCGATCATGGAGGACACGGAGCTGATGGAGTTGTTGCAGAAGTGCCGGAGCTTGGTCGCCCACTTTCGTCACTCGAACTTGGCCTGTGAGCGTCTTAGGGAAGGAACAAGAGCGCGAAGAAACTCCACTACACCAGTTAAGCAGGCAGGAATTAGTAATCAACAATCAATCAATTTAGTTTAAATTTTTCGGTTTAAGATGTCCCCACCCGCTGGAACTCGACCTACGACATGTGCGAGCGCTTGATCGAACAAAAGAAGGCCATCGAAGTGTACTTGCGCGTTACAACACCGCAAGCTGGACTTGGAGAGACGGAGTGGGACATGGTCGGGTTGCTCGTGGAACTTGCTGGTGATGGCCAAGGAGGCGTCGGATCAACTTTGCAGAGATGAGTCTTCCACTTAATGATTATTCCGGTCTACTGCAAGTTCAAAGGCGTTCATGAACCGACGACGACCAGTTAACTTCCGGACTTGAAGACGAAGTTCATAAAGCGCTGGAGGACAAGTTTTACCTTGAGAACAGCAGGTACATTTAGCATCTGTTTGCTTAGTTGTCGATTCATTAAATAATGTCTCTCTTTAAGGATCCATGTCTTGGCTACGTTCTTGGCCCGCGCTTCAAGGACTACTATTCGGCCAATACTCTCCAGTTCAACACAGAAGGCGTCGAAATGGCTACTCGAAGAAGTCGGTGAACAAGAAGGGGAACTCGATGCTGAACAAGATCTTTCGTCTCCGGCCCCAAGATGATCAGGAAGGAGAAGTCGTTCTTTGATGACGACGATGATGAAGTTCCTCGCGTACAAATCTCCAAGATGAGCGACTGAGGCGGAGATGGTGGCTTACGCGAAGATGAAGAGGATGCCGTCGTCGTCCAACCCGTTGAAGTTCTGGCAGGTATATGCTAATCTGACCCTTACTTTGTGTAGTGGTTCCTTTAAAACATTGATTGTTCAGGAGAAGAGAGCAATTTCCCATCTTGGCCAAGTGCGCGAAGAAGTACTTGTCTTCGCCAGCAACGAGCGTAGCAAGCGAGTCGGTCTTTTCCCTGGCCCGCGACGTTTACGACTACAGAAGAACGAACTTGGACCCAGAGAAGGCCGAAATGTTGATGTTCTTGAACAAAGTGTTGATCTAGTACCCTTTTCTTGTACTTGTTATATGAGAATAAACGAGTGTTCAAAATTCATTTATCGACCGTGAAACCCTTCCGTATCAACAACATTCCTTCCGAGGAATTTCTCATTGTCATTTCATTAACTGGTATGTCAAATTCGAGCTTTTGCGTCCCGACCGGAAAAACCAGTCCCCCGTCCCGAATTTCACTTGGTCCCGGATTCCGTCCCGGAACAGATTTGTAGGTTGTCCCGTCCAGTGTCCGTCCGAAAAATTTTGCTAAAAATTTTGTCCGTCCCGTCCCGGAATAGGCCATCCTCCATCTCTAGTTTACTGATCTTATAAAAACTAGTTTATGGTTGTTATTAGGGTTGTTGAAATAGCCGGCTATTTATTTTTCGGCTATTTAGCCGGCTATATAGCCGGCTAAATAGCCGAAAATAGCCGAAAATCGGCTATTTATAAAAAATTAATGCTTAATTTCTTTCAAATTTTCTTATTTTTTAAAATTTTTTTTCTAGTTTCTTTTAAAAATAGCTCATTATTTAAATAGCGGCTATTTACCGGCTATTTTGCCGGCTATTTTCGGCTATTTAGCGGCATAGCCGGCTAAATAGCCGGCTATTTAGCCGTTGAACAACTCTAGTTGTTATTCAAGAAAAAATACTTTCTGCTACCACCTGGATTCGAACCTGTAACTTTCACTTGTTATCGAAAAGACATCAACAAACGGTAAATAAGAAAAATAAATTTAGACCTAAGGAATGGCCTAACTCCCTCCAGTTTGTGACTCTTACTACGTAAAGACTGCTACCACCAGGATTTGAACCTGTAGCCTCAGAATTTCGGAAGTGGAATCGAGGACAGGGTTTCAGCGCGGTGGAATATACTGCCTCCTTGAAACACTGTGATCTGGCCACTGGACTTAAAAAAAATATTTTTGAATAAAAAAATCCTCTCAAAACTCAGACAGTACCACGTTTTTGTGTAAAAGTGCCACGTTTTCGTGAAAAAGTGCCACGTTTTTTTCGATTCTAGTCAAGAAGGCAAAAATGTGCCACGTTTTTGTGAAAATCTGCCACGTTTTCTGACAATAAGGTTTCTTAGACAAACCAATGATTTACACCTGAAATTTTGAAGATTACCATTAGCTTGCTATTGATATGTCCTTGGGAACAAAGCGACACATAAAAACCAGGCATATCTGTGCAAAACTAGGCAAATTGAAAAAAACGTGGCACTTTTTCTCCAGAACGTGGCATATTTCCGTTTTACCCCTAATTAAATCGAAACCCAATACAGCCGTAAATTCCACTCTGGTGAATTTTCCTCTGAATTTTTGAAGTTGCAGGTTCAAATCTGGTGCTAGCAAAGAATATTTTTACTTGAATAATAGCCATAACTAGTTTGTATAGGATCATTAGGCGTCAAAATGGATAGCAGAAATACCTGGCACCTCCTCTAAATAGGTATCCATCTCTGAAATCTGAAATTTAAGATTTAGCTGAAAGTAAGGCTAAACTTCGGAATACCCCCAGCAGTCAACTTCGGAATACCCCCAGCAGTCAACTTTGGTATTCCCCCAGCACTTAATTCGACACACCCCTCATGTTACCTCACAATTAAAAGCTGAAGATGTCAGCTACATGATGGTGTAAAAATTTCTTGGTTTAGTTCACAAAAATGTATATTTTTCGATTAAAATAAAATTGAATCTTTTCGAATGAAAATCGAATACTCAAAAAATATTCAGTTCTATTTTAATTGAAAAATATACATTTTCGTGAACTAAACCAAGAAATGTTTACACCATCAAGTAGCTGACATCCTCAGCTTTTAATTATGAGGTAACATGAGGGGTGTGTTCCTAATTAAGTGCTGGAGTATACCAAAGTTGACTGCTGGGGGTATTCCGAAGGTGTGCCGAAAGTGATTAAAAATCATTGTACCATATCCAGAATGGTGCCTAAACACGATTCGATAATGCTGTAACAGCAATTTGACTTGCAGGGACCCGAGTTTCGTAGTAACTTCGTACCCAGTAGGGTATTCAGGTAGTACCCAGGTTGTTGTAGTGCTTAAGCATCTGTATTCAGATCGAAGTGAATTGGTATTAGTACCACGGTTCACAAATGTCCTGCTTTAGCAGGAATTTCCTGCTTTTCGATTTTAAAATCTGCTTTTTGTCCGTGGAAAAGCAGGAATTTTCGCACATCTCACAGCATTTTATAACAGCTTATTCCTGCTTTTTTTAAAATTTTTTGGTTTAAATTCCTGCTTTTTGGAAACAAAACCCTGCTTTTGCGATTTTCGATCTGTGAACCCTGATTAGTACCCAACGCTCAGTTGGTTTAGGTGGATTGACATACCAGGAGGTGGATGGATATCTAAGAAGGCAGGTTACAATAAGGAAGTCAACTTTTTTGTCTAATCAGTCAATGTTCTCAATTAACATCACAGTGCACTCCAGCACGAGTGGTGAATATATCCATCTAGGAGAAAATTTTTTTTATATGTTTTGGCTTCGAAAACTTTAACGTGCACCAGTTGCAACAATCTGAAGATAGTTGCGCATAGTAAACTGTAATTGTAGCGATTTCACGAAGACTCAAAAAAATACCCTGAAAATGACATTTTACTTTTATCAACCGTCTTCAGCATGCTAAAATGAGTGCAGAAAACAAAATTTGGGGTCTGAAAAAAATAAAAAAATTGCGCCAAGTAGATGACTACTTTAATTGGTTGGTGCATGAATATCCGGCAGAACTGTGGTTGGGTATAAAAAAATATTTAAAATAAAAGGATACTTTAGAAAACAAATTTTGAAAGAAAAAAAGCAGGGTTTAGGGGTACCGTATTTACTCCATTAGTAGCCCCGGGGCTACTAATGTTCAATCACCCTCCTAGGGGGCTACTATTAGGGGGAGGGGCAAAATCTGCCTAAATAGGCCGATTTTCAGGAGGGCTACTATTTTTCAACCCTCTGCTAGGGAGTGGGGCTACTATTAGAGGGGAGGGCTAAAATTAGAGGGGGCTACTATTAGAGTAAATACGGTATATAGGTTTGCAAAGGATGGTTTGGGGTGGTTTGAGGTGGTTTGTGCTTGTCGAGGTGATCTGAGATAGTATGGTTTGTTAACCAGCTAAAAGCTGAAAAATTAAAAAAAAATCAAATGAGAGTGAGTAACCAGACATTTAGAACAAAAAAGCTAGTTTAAAATCAATTTGTAGATCAATTGACCGTAGACCAATTGACCGTAGATCAATTGACCGCACGCCAAACTGGCTGGTGCTACTGGACCTCAAGGAGAAAGGGGTATATGCCTCAAGTATTGTGCTTTGGATGGTTGTGTTCTTTGATGATGGCACAAGGCGACGCCGGTCTACATCAACCTAAAAAAAAGCTGACAGTTTGTAGAGAAAGTAGCCCAGTTTTACCGTTTAATGCCAATATACTTTTTGCAAAGCCTTCACGCAGCAAACTAATACACATTCTTGCCAGATAAATAATATACGACACAAACCGGTTTTTGGTTCGGTAAAAATGTCTTGTAGTAGCCAGGAGGGTCTAATCGGGCTTAAAAACAGTGTAAATCAGACACGGTGCAGAAAATGATCTTCAGGCGGCTTTACTTCACTCCCCCTAAAAACAGCAATGTATCTGTAACCACCCCTATATTTTCTTCCATTCTTCCCTAGTAGTACAGTCGACGCTCTTACTTAGGACATCCCCCACTTAGGACAGAAGTTCGTTCCCACCTCGAGTCCGACACTTTTTTAGCTCTATTTTTTAAAAACTTTTTTTAGTTCTGTTTTGACAGTCTGGTTCCAAATATCGCAAGGATTCCGATTTTCTCGATCATTTCTAAAAACCCTAAATTTTTTGCGCTGTGAAAGCAAAAGCTCTACCGAAATACCTGTTTTTTAAATAGAATTTTGTGCTTTTTTAGAGCAAGAACATTGGGATTTTAGAAAACGATCCGCAAAATTAGAATCCTTGCAATAATTGGGACCAGACTGTCAAAATCGAACTAGCAAGGTATTAAAAACTTAAGGTAAAAAATGTCAACACCGGTAAGTTGCTGGTCCCTTAGGTGTCCTAAGTAACAGCGTAAACTGAAATAGAATTACTGAACACCTCAAAACAATTTTTTGTGTAACAAAAGGACAATAACCAACAACAGGGATAATATAATCAATGAGCTTTTTCCTCAAGTTACAATATCAACGCACATGTTCCGCCAGCATTTCTTTTCACACCACCAGATGCGGCTAAAATTTATTTGGCTAAAGAAAAAATTTACAAACGATCATACCTCAATATCCACTTCTTCACTTTTGACTGGCTAATAACAGCTACTTTCGTGTCACTCATCCGGAGACCTTGCTTCAATGGAGTGCCAGTTGCCAACTCAATCTATTTATGATGCTGCTTCAATGTAGTAGACAAGGCCAATTTAGTCGGACTGATTTAGCAGTAGACAACGACTTCTGATAATAGTACCAAGTGGGACTCAACAAAAAATACGTTGTTGCTAAAAAAATTATAATGAATAGCAAACCTCTTTTCGCAACTTCATTTTATTATTATCAAACATCTTCAGCATGCCCGAATTAGTCCAGAAAACAGGTTTTGGAACATTAAAAAACGTAAAAAATTTTGCTCCAAGTGGACGACCACTTGTTTTATTGTACCCAGGTTGGGAATTCATGTATTGATCAGAACCGCGCACTGAAAAAGTACTCTTTGCGCCTTCGACACTTCCACTAGGATTCCACAACTGGTGACCAATTCGTAAACTAAAGACAGACACTGTTCCAACAAAGTGTACTCTTTCAGAGGCCAAATCTTAAATTGACAGAAATGAGAATAACTCTTTTTTATTGAAAGTTCTACCTTTAACACCGACACAGTCAAGATCAGGATCTACACAGATTGTCATGGTGCTTGGAAGAGTCCAGGGCGTTGTCGTCCTAGCATATGAACCGTCAGGTAAGCAACTAAAACCGTGAGGTTAATCTTTTCAAACCAGCTCTGTCCAATGGACTTTTTGTACAAAAATTGAATGGAAAACAATTACCCACGTAACGATTCTCATATTTCACCAAAGCAAATGCGACAAAACTTAAACGAAACATTTCAACTACAATGAGAAGAAACTGTAAATGATCATATTACCTGCGGCATCAACGACGTCTTGGTAGTCCTAACCAGCCTCGAAGTTAGGCAGCGGAATAGAGCATTAGTGGAGAATAACATGACTTTGACTCCCCAATACACCAAGTTCATCTTGCAGGCTGCTCCTTGAAAAAAAAAACCCATCGATCTAGTCATCCCTGTTGTTGGTTATCGTCCCCGAGCTATAAAAGTGTGAAAATTAGGCATACAATTCACAATAGGAAACCCTTACAAACCTCAGTGAGTTTTACTACGCTTTGTCTCCGGCTCCACGTCATGCTCACTGAAGGCTCCCGCTTGACTGACTCCTTAACATTCGCAGATTCCGAATCCTGAAAATTAAAGACATTGAACATTTTAGACAAAATTGCATGAAATTCAGTACATCCTCAGGTTCTTCTTGACACTCAGTATTGGCACGGACGATGTGGATGGCTTACGCAAAAATAACTGAACTGATAATTCGATAACTTAATTTCAAAAAGAAGGAAGAAAAAACTTGCCTGGATAGTAAGCTGAACATTCTGCAAATTTTCATCGAATTCTTGTCTGATGGCATCATCTTTCCTCATCATTTCAGTCATCAGGTCTTTGTTAGCCTTTCTGAATTTCTTATGCGACGCGTAACGGTCATAGGTGGCATTCAGAAGCTAAAAGATAGATTTGTTTAGAGGCAAGGGTATACGGTCAACGAAATGAAATAATGAAATTTTTACTAACCTCTCACGCAAAGTGGTCTAAAAACATTGAAAATGAATATTCGTGAAATATAAACGAGAAGGAGTGTTTTTAAGCATACCATGAAGCGTATATTTTCTGCGACTCTTTTCAACATTAACCTGAAGCGCAATGAATGCAACTAAAAGATTCAAGACTGCTGCGATGAGATGCAGGCGATCCGAAATACGTTTTACTGAGCTTATATGCATAAGATGTCAAACTGAATATTCTGGGCGAATATTCTGATTTATTCTGAGGCAAAACTTTTTTTCGCCGAAAATCTCTTTTTTGTCGCGAAACACTTTTTCTAGTCAAAAAAGCATTGCGGCGACAAAAAAAAGATTTTTGGTGGCAAGAAAAAGTTTGCCCAACGAAAAGTGGCATCTGCATTTTCTATTTATACTGAAATTGAAAAAAAAGTTAATTTTAGTTCAACACGGGAAGCCGTGCCAGCGAAAAACCGGTACTGGCACCATTGCGGCGCCGTGCTTTTTTGTAAAAATTTGCACCAGCACCGGTGTTTTTACATCACTGATCAGGGTGGGGTACATGACAAAATTCGCCCGCGACACAATTTGCCCGCCAAAAATTTCATTTATCACTTGGTACTATAATAATACTATAATGTTTTTATTATTTCAATTGTTTTTAATCATTTTCAAATTAATTTTTTGTTACACCGATACAAGGATATTTGCGGAAAACAATATCTTATAAACTCTTCCTTTTTCCAGCAGTAAAATTATTTCACAAATCAAACTTAAGAAGATGGATAAGAAATCCGTGGGAAAATGTATGTAAACGTCACCGACACATGCCGTATTTCCTTTAATTAAAAGCCCCGCCTAAAGTTTAAGTGTCGGTATTCCAAGGGAACATATCGAACTAAACGACTCGATTAAAAAATTCTGACAATCTGTAGAGCATGAACGATTTACTATATGGAATTACAATATTTTCAGCAAGCAGATCGAAAGCATTCAACTTGGAGACTCCAGTCTCCAAGTTGACTGCATTTTAAGGTGACTTATATAAAAAAGATAATATTAAGAAAAAATCCTGGTTTTCAATCCCGAATTTTCAATTTTGTCAAATTGACTCGTGGTCAAAACTTGGATAAAGTTTTTTTGTTGTAAAATCATTCTTCCATATGTTGTAAAGCAGATCGAGCCACAAAACCCATTTTACATAACAATCTTCGATCGTATAAATTTTGAGAGCGACACGGACAATTCGCCTCCAGGACAATTCGCCTCC
>SADC01000818.1:0-16758 GCA_004194705.1 Ditylenchus dipsaci | reverse complement strand
ATACTTTCTATGCAGAGAGCAGCCCGATTCTCGTAAACAACTTCGTATTCAGCTGAAGAAGACACATCTACCGATCTGGATCTTGTAAACTGCTTTAAATGACGCGGTCGTGACATTACTATGTTGCAGTTACATGTCGAAGAAAACAAATAAAGTCGTTTTGTATTTCAGCTTTTTCCTTTGGATTTGATCTTTCAGGTTTTGCATTCCTACCATTTTTTCCAAAGTTACAAGAGAGAGTCCTGCTGCAAATGCTCAATCTGTTTACTGTCTAGCCTCTTCTGTTCAATGAAATCATTTTATGCCTATCCACGACGCCTGGTCATTGTCATTGGCTGTCATTCAAGTGAAAAACGACAACAGGATTGATTATTATGACATCATATGAGTTGCGATGGATCAGAAAACATCGAAATAATCAAAGTACAGAAGTTATCGGACTTGTATGTGACCTCTTATTTGCAAATCTTCAGAGAATACATGTTTCTTAAGGCCAAAAGCATGAATATGGATCAGACCAAATTTAGATGATGGATAGGATTCAATCAGAAGTTTGTTAGTGCTAGAACTAGTATTTTAAACGTCTAGTTTATAGCGCATCCACAACAAACTAATTGGACATGATTGTGGAGTCTTCTTTTTTGCTTTGCCAAGTGCACATCGGAAAGTTCGAAACAAACTTCAGTCAACAGATGCTCGAAATTCGAAGCAATATCAAGGCAGAAATACTAACTGGAAAGCTCACAAGAAATCTTAGAAAATTTAGGTTACGTATTGGTTGTGATGCAACTATGTTTATCTTTCTATCTAATAAAAGCTATTTGTTTTAGCTAGACAATGGTTGGTGGTACGTGAAAATTAACAGATAAAGACTTTTCCCCTCCGAGAGATTCACCCTGACTGATTCATCCCTGTGTTCATCTCCATCAAAAATTTACTTTCATCAACCAAGTAATTATTGTTAAGTTACTGGATGCTTAGGTATTTGTGAAATTTGTATGCCCTACTATTAGTTTAGAAAAACTATATGCTTGAACTGATATTGCATCAATAAGTAAAAAATGCGAACACAATTCGTAAAACAACATAAAGATTGAACCAGTGCTTGACTACATTTGCTAACACCATGCCACATTGCGGCATATATGTTGACTACCATGGCTTTTATTGCTCAAAAACAACTTAGTATGAAGGAACACTTATGGTTATTTCAGAAAAAAATTGCATAAAAACAACAGGGGGACCAAGGCAATCTTAAATGAAAAAAAAGACGAAACGTTTCGTGCTTTTTTTTCAAATGAAAAAAAAGCACGAAACGTTTCGTCCTTTTTTTTCATTTGAAAAAAAAGTGCTGAAACGTCCCTTTACCTTCGCATACGATGAGGTTAATTTTGGTGTCTTCGTCTTATATAGTTATCTCAACACATGTTTCAGGGTCCTGAATCGTTCAGAAGTCGTTGCCCAGAGCTTTCGCAAACTTGAGCAGCCGCCGTCAGGAAGAATTTATCGGTATCTACTCGAAAAATCGCCTGAATGGATCATTGTCGAGCAAGCTACCTACGCCTTCAACAATGTGCTGGTGCCGCTCTATGATACTATTGGAATCGATGCGTCGCTTTCATCATAAATCAGCCAGCATTCAGCTTGTCGTTGTGACACTGTGGGGAAGGTTTCAGTTTGGTCCATTGTACCATTTTCCCAATCATTGACCCATTAAATTGAATTTAGGTCTGTTGGAGAAGAGAGAATGCTGTCCAAGTCTAAAGCACATCGTGTTGACGAGGCTGAAATTTCAGAGGAATTGAAAGAACAAGCCAGTCAAGGCGGTGTTCAGTCCTTACTTTTGGCAGCGCTCGAAGAATTGGCAAAAGCTGATGAATGGAAAATGTGGAGCCTTCAATTGCCGAAGCCAGAAGATCTATGCCACTGTCTGCTACACCTCCGGAACTACTGGTTAATCGAAAGGAGTGATGCTGACCCATGGAATGTGATTGCTGATTGCGTTACGCTCGACTACTTCGTCCATCGAATATCAATCATGAAGTAGGCATAAAAGACTATGATAGTTTCTTGGTGAACATAATTTCAGGATGTCATGATCAGCTTCTTGCCTCTGCACATATGTTCTAGCGTGTCCTCCAACTGCTCTGGTACAAGGAAGGTGATCAGTGGCTTCTTCCGTGGTGGTCTCACTCTCTTGGCCAAAGACATCAAGACCCTTGCAACCAACTATGATGCCAGTATCCCTCGGTGCTCAATCGACTTTTCGACAAAGTAATGACAGAAAGTAAACAAATTTGGATCAGCAGCTGCTTTTCAATGCTGCTATTTGCTGTGAAGACGCATGAAATTGACAGGCATGAAACTGGATTGCCTATCGCTATTAATGATTTGTTTGTTTTCTAGTTGGGTCGTTCGCAATAATTCGTGGTGGACCAGTACGTTTTCAAGGCGATACGTGATGGATTTGGTAGGACGCATTAAACTGATGATCACTGGCTCAGCTCCTGTCTCAGATCAAGTTCTCACGTTCGTTCGATGTGCTCTCGGGTGCTTTGTGATAGAAGGCTATGGTCAGACCGAATGTGTCGCTGCATGCACGGTATGTGATGCCGTTGCGAAAATATGATTACATCATAACTTCATTCTTGTATTCAGGTAACTATCGAGGGAGACGCAGTTCCTGGACATGTGGTGTTCTTCTCCTTGCAATTTCGTCAAGTTAGTTGAGTGCCTGAGCTCCATTATTTGCTAAAGATCAAGCTGGTGAGATATGTGTCAAGGGGTTCAATGTCTTCCGTGGCTACTACAACAATGACGAGCAGACAAAGCTGGTTCTGGATGCGGATGGTTGGTTGCACACTGGGGACATAGGCAGGTGGACGGAGCGAGGCACACTGAAAATCGTCGACAGAAAGAAGCATATCTTCAAGCTAGCTCAGGTATTAACTTACTTTGATTATTATTGTGAATCTATTTTTGCTTTCCAGGGTGAGTACATTGCTCCGGAGAAGGTCGAGAACGTCTACTTGTATTCGAAGTACGTTGCTCAATGCTCAAGAGTCGTCGTTCCTGATGCAGAGGTTTGTTGATCCGGCATCTCTACCTAGGTCCAGAGTGAGCTGCATGCCGTTGTATTAGATAAGTTTTTATTTCTTTACCATCGCCGTTTCTTGCTTTTCTCGTTTTGTTTTCAGGTGGGGTTGCTTGATCCATCATCCAACCAGGTGAATACTTTACTTCACGATTTTTTTCAACTTCTAGGTCGCGGCTTTGTCGTCATTCCGGTCAAATTCAAGGCGTCGGTTTTTCGTCCCTTCAAAGGTCAAGTCATAGATGGAACGGTCATCTAAAACTGTGTGGGAGTTGAGTTTCGAGGTTGTCATACGCTACATTTCAGGTGTTTCAAGGGACTAAAGCTGGATTATTTGTGAACATAGGTCCGTTGACTTAAAACAGTCTTCGAACAGCTAACATTCCATTAGCCTTTTTCAAAAAGTCTGTTTTTTACAATAGTCGTTGTCAAAAAGTGGGTTTAAACAATTATTGACGAAAACTCCGATTGTTGAATAATCCACTGTTGAATTATCCGGTTTTTGACAAATCCGACTATAGAAAATTACTCTGTTGACTTATCCACTTTTTGAATTTTCCGTATGTTGAATAAATCCCCCGCCGTAAAAAGGCCTACCGCAAAAAAGCCAACGCAAAAGGCCTACGCAGAAAGGCCTACATAAAAAGACCTACAGAAAAAGGCATACAACTGCCCGAACTACTCCAAACCATCCTAAACCACCCAAAGTACACTAAAACCGCCTTAAATGCAAGATTAGGAAATTCGAATTCCCGCAAAATTCACTCATATTTGCTGCAAGATTAAATAAACCAAATCTGAAAAATGAAAATTCCTTGAAAATACAAAATAAACTATTTTTTCTAGCTTAAACTTGTGTGGGGAATTGGTTTTTTTTCCAACTTCAGCACCTGGTTTCCCAATTTCAATACCTGGTGTAGGTACCATCTGGCCAGGATGGTGTAAAAATAAAAATCTGGCCAGGATGGCGTGATAACTAAAAATAAAAAAGTTTATTAAAAAAAGGCCAAAGTGCGATTTTACCTATTCGATCCTAAACCTGGGTCGGTACCACCTAGACAGGTTGATATCCAGGCAACTCCAGAGTAGGGGTATATTCACCCAAATATCCTGAAAAGTCAAATCTTAGTCTTTTTTTATCTAAAATTATGGTAAAAATAAGATGGTGGGGAAAACTGATAAAATGAGAAAAGACCGATAAAATTCAAACGAGAATTAATTTTATGACTGTAATTTTATCGGTGTTTTATCGGTTTTATCGGTGTTTTATCGGTTTATCGGTGTTTTATCGGTTTTCAATTTTTGTCGATTCAGACCTCCTTTAACTCAATATTTTGGCTGAAGTAGCCAAAAATTTATACTCAAAATGATCGCCAGATTTTAGTTAACACTTTTCATAATAAAAAATTTACAAAATGATTTAAAAATCTGGGTGTTAAAGTTAATTCACATAGTCATTCGGGAGTGTGTTTCGCTATACCCGAAACTTAACCCCCAAAACAACGTTTGGATTGATTTAAATACCTAACTTTTTTAATTCTTTTGTAGATTTTTAATGACTGGAAGGACCGCTCGATTCTGGCGGTCATTTTCAGTATAAATTTTTTTAGAAAAGACAATTAAAACCTTTTTAAATAAATCAATTTATGATTGTTTCGGCACTTGCATTTCGCTGAACTGTGAAAGGTGGCTGAAGAAGTGAAAAACTTTGTGGTATTCTACTCCAAGTATTGTGCTCATGACGGTTTTACCAAAAGCATGAACTACTATCACCGATCTTTACTAGAGTATTTACTTATCCTCTAAGTTTATATGAATGGAGGCTGTCTATTACCGTATTTCTCTAATAGAAGCCCCGGGGCTTCTATTTTTCCATCACCAAGAAATAAGGAAAATTTTATTTTGATCTCGAGATTTTCGTGTGAAAATCTAAAATCTAAAAAGCAGAATCGGCAGAGCTCGTGGGAGCTAGAAAACGCAGAAAACAGCTTTGCAAAATATTGACTCTGCTCTGAGATACAGACCCTCAAAGTTGAGGGGGCTTCTATTAGAGAAAATACGGTATACCGTATTCTCTCTATTAGTTCCACATGTGGGATTATTTTTCAATCGTCCGAAAATCAGAAAAAAACCGAACTGGTACAATTCTAATTGTAAACTCAACAGCACAAATGATCTCCAACGCGAGGGATTAAAATAAAAAACCCTGTCGGCTTTTGAGGCAGAAAATGTTTTTTTTAATAAATATCCATGATTTTTATATGACCTTAACGCAAGTTCGGTGTCATTGCTCGTGCGTACATATGTATTTTATGAAACACAGTTAGACGCGCGTAAAAAACAGCGCCGCCGCCGCCGCCTCAAAAAATCGTTCGTTATAAAGAGCGTCAATTACCGTATAACCTCTATTAATCCCTCATGAGGGATCAATTTTCAAACCTCCGAAAATCTGAGAAATTTGAGGTCAATTTCAGAATTTTTGGGTGAAAATCCTGAATCGATCCTGAATCGTGAGAATTAAGAAAATGGAAAAAAAACAGATTTACAAAATATTCACTATAGGCTGAGATATGGGTCCTCAAAGTCAGGGGCGGGGATGGGGGATTAATAGAGGTTATACGGTATGCTTAAATTAATGCAAAACCAACCAAACCAAAAAAGTTGGTTCTTTATGGAGAGAGAGCTGGTTGCCGAGCGGGTTCGTTATGGAGAGCGTTGGCTGTAGCATACAATGCGGGAGTTACATTTAAAATTGGCTCAAAATTCAAAATTTTGATTATCTTATCAAAAAATCAAAACGCAAAGCAAAAGTCCAACCTAAATCCCACAGATATCTAACAAACTTTTTTCATTTGACTTAGAATTCACTCAATGGAAGACATTACGCATCTAACTGACAAACTTGATGGAGCAGTCATTACAACAAGTATTTAACATTGCATTATTTCCAAATAAATTTTTCTTGATTATCAGACAAACGACCTGCATATGTAATGTACGAAATACTTGCCTGCCTAACCAGAAGAGAGTTGATCAAACTTAGCTGTGCTAGCAATCTACTTTTGCAATTTATTGCCAAACACTTCTTAAGCCATCCGTTTATAATGCAGCACATGTTGGATGTCCAATTAAACAACAATTGCAACTATGTTTGCCAACACATTAAAGGAGTCAACGACTTTGGATTAAAGATCTTTCCAATGAGCTTTGCACACAAATACTTGCGATTCAAATCCAGCTACATTATTTTTCGGTCATTAGAGGGGTCCTTGGAATTCGTACAGCAGATCAAGCACCTTTGGCTGGTCAAAGCTTATGTATTTTGTTTAAAAACTCCATTCCAAAATGCGAGCAAGACCAATTTTATGTGCCATTGTTCAAATGCTTGTTGGATAGCTCGAGCTACTTAGAAAAGCTGGTCCTATCTAAATTAGGCGCAAAACTGGAAATAGAAAATCACTGTTTGATGCAGCTCCTATCTCTTAACTGCAAAAAAGTTGAGCTGCGTAGACTTTCAATTGAACCAAATGATATTTCTGAGTTTTTGCACACTACTAGTAGTTTTCAAGACACTAAAAACTTAAGCATCTGCCAGAGTGAAATCAACCCACAGCAAATACATATAATGCTTCAAATAATCACAGAGGTTAGTTTTGCATATTTTAGGTTGGTGCATAAAGTGACGCAACTTTAAATGACCATAATTGTTGATGACAATTAGAATTTGACAAATTCGAATGCGCTTCTCTTTCGTCTCGCACTGTACTTTTTTAGTTTTTTTTTATTTCATTTCGAACGACTCAAAAGAGTACAGTGAGAGACGAAAGAGAAGGGGTATGGGAAAAAGGGAGTTGCTAAAAGGGAGTCGGCAAAAAGGGAGTTTGTATATAAAAAGCTTTTTAAATCCTTTTGGTCTCGATACGAAAGATGCAGTCAGGGTTTTTTTTTAAATTAATTTATTTTGGATAAAACGGAAATATGCCACGTTCTGGAGAAAAAGTGCCACGTTTTTGTGAAAAAGTGCCACTTTTTTCGATTCTAGTCAAGAAGGCGAAAAAGTGCCACGTTTTTTTCAAATTTGCCTAGTTTTGCACAGATATGCCTGGTTTTTACAAATCACTCGAAAGTGACTCTGGATGCATGAAAAAGCATGCATACCAGAGTTTATTTATGCGGTAGGCCCCAGTATTAAAAACTATGTTCAACATCTTCTTGTTAGTGGGCCCTGTGTGACTGGTGGCCCCTTTTATTCCTTCCCCTCCCAATACAGCCCTTAATCCCTTTAAAATTCAAAAGGCGTCAATTTAAATTTTTCAAATTTTGACTGAAAAACCATGATACCCTCCCGTGGTTCGAAATCTTTTTTTCTCAGAACCAAAAAACAGCAGGCTTTCTCATGAAACTAGGGTCGAGAAACACGAATATGATGTTATCTCCTCCATGCGATCACTCCCTGTGGGAGAGGGAAGGCTTGTAAACTCAAGCCTTTTGTAACATGCATTTTGTCGTGCGACAAAATATATTTTTGGTTATGTTTTGTCGCGTGACAAAATAGTTTTTTCATATTTCGAAGCGCGACAATCCTATATACTAAAAGAGAGTTGTCGGTCCGTGTTCTGTGCTCACGATTTGAAAAATGTCTCAAAATTGTCGTTTGAAAGTTGGTCTTGAGAAGAAACAGAAAAATGTTCTTCCGAGGTTCAGTCTTTGAAAGTCTCATATTATTTGTTGGTTCTAAAAAAACAGTGTTTGAATCTGTGATTCGTTTATTAGTTGGTTATCATTTTTTTTAGTCTCTCTAACTTCTCAGATGGGATGGTCGAAGAAGCAAGCTATTCAACCCGAGTGGTGGTCATCTATATTGCTGTGAGATTCTCTTACGCTCCAAGCATAAATTGTTTTTGTTCAGTCTCTCTCTGCTTCGTGAAGTCTGAAGTGAAATGGTCGAAGAAGCATGCTATTCAACCCGAGTGGTGGTCATCTATGTTACTCTTTGGTCGATGTCCTGCTGAATGCGCGAAGAATTAGATCTACAAGAATCTCATTAGCTTTATTCGTCTATTTGTATATCAATAAAATTTGGTTTTCGTTCGTGTCTCATCTGCGGTCTCTCACTCTTTGTCAAGATTCTGAAAAGTCAGTGTTCGACTCTCTGTTCTTCTGTTCTTTGATAATCAAATTTTATTATTTAGTCTCTCTCCTCTTCGTGATGTCTCAAGAGAAGTGCCGAAAAGCAGCAGCTGAAAAGAATGGTCGGTCAAAATGAGCCTCGGAGGATGACTCAAGCATAATTCTGCAAGAAAACTTCAGGTAGATTATGCATGTGTGTGATATGTTTCATCATGTCTTTGTTTAGACGGAACCAGAACTAGCAGAGCTGAAATTACCGACCGTCCAGCAGATCGAAAATCATAAGGCATATAGAGCAAGGCAGCTAGGTTTACCGACACTCTTTCGATTAAAGGTCTTCAGGAGTAATACAATCAGCACAAAGCGATTCCGGGTTCGATTAAACTCCTTTTTACTTTATTCCTTTCTATTCATATTTTTCCAGATGATGAAGACGAGTCATTTGTGGTTGCATTCAAAGAACCGACGATCCTCACAAATGAAAGCGGAGAGATAAAGGTGGTCACGCAATTTGTTATGGTTTTCTCAACGGTCAGACTCCTTCGTAGGCAAGCTTTTTGGCCGGTCATGCAGGTGGATGGAACATACAAGCTCATGACCTTAATTACCCTCTGCTGGTAAGCTTGTTATTGTTGACTGTGTGAAATTTCTTATATCCACTCTCTCCAGGTTTGTCTTTGTTATTGTTGTTTCTGAATAAAGGCAGTGTTGTGAGACAGGATTGTGTATTTTGCTTGCTGGTAATTAATATAAGGATTTCATCTGAAACAAAATTAACGCTTTGCGCCAACTATTTACCCTTGGGGTCATTTCTATGAGGCAACGGACTGTGAAGTCGACTTTACGATAAATTTACCGCTGAATTTCACAAATTTACCGTTGAATTTCATTGTTTTATGGCAAATTTAAAAATACGTTGAAAAAAATAAATTTACCGTTGAAAATCACAGTTTTACGCTGCAATTCAATTTGAGCCTTTCAAAAATTAACTGTATTTGTATTTTTGTATTTTTGTATTTTTTTTGGTATTTTGTATTTTTTGACAGCTATGGATTTAAGGCCGTTTTTGTTTCATGCTTCTGATGAGGTTTTTTATTTTTGGTTTTCGCATGCTTATAAATTATTCCCAAATAATTTTTATGCCTAAAATTTTTCTTAAATTCAGGCTGTCGAATGAGCCATCACTTGCCAAATTCGAATCACAGGGGGGTGTCTATCATGGTTTTTAGTCAAAATTTGAAAAATTTGAATTGGCGTCTTCTAAATTTTAAAGGAAATAAGGGCTGTATTGGGAGGAAAATAAAAGGGGCCACT
This sequence comes from Ditylenchus dipsaci, assembly GCA_004194705.1. Taxonomy (NCBI): domain Eukaryota; kingdom Metazoa; phylum Nematoda; class Chromadorea; order Rhabditida; family Anguinidae; genus Ditylenchus; species Ditylenchus dipsaci. The sequence goes on along the minus strand of SADC01000818.1, from coordinate 7,220 downwards.
ATTTTGCCAGGACGTTAAAAAGGTAATTTTTTTCTTTTGCCCTTTTTTGATTAACTGTAAATATGCTTTAAACGTCTTATAAGTAATTTTTATATGCCAGAAACGATAAAAAAAAGTTGTTTCCTTTTTTTCCGCACTAAAAAGTGAAGTTCTCGAAAAAAGTTGGCTACCAAAGATTGACCAACTGCCTTGGTCCCCCAAGGTAAAATATCGTATATTAAGGTATCCTACCATGTTTTGGTCACTGGAGATGGCCAAAAAGAGTCTTTAATGCATGTATGGTCAAGAGTTTCTCTCGGAATCATGTCTAAGGTACGTGGGTGTACGCATCTCAACCCCAAGCAACCAAGCCTCCTCCGCCCCCGAAGGGGCCGCAGGGGGGGATCGCACACCTTAGACACCAATCACTCGGAGTAACTCTGGATGCATAAAAACAATATGCATACCAGAGTTTCTTTATGCCGTAGGCCAGCTAACAAAACTATGTTCGAATTCCATCTTTTTTATAGAGGTGGATAGACATAGAGGTGGATGCAATATAGAGGGTTGCTATTTAGAGGTTTGACTGTACTCAAGTTGTCCAGCCGGACCCCACCTGGAGAATAAGGACTACCTAGGTTTCGAAAGTGTGATTAATTGACCTGTGGACAAATTGACGTGTGGACGAATTGGCGAATGCACGAATTCACTGTGGACGGATTGACTGTGGGAAAATTGACCACAAAATATGTATAATGATTGATATTTCTAGTGGAAAGTGCTGCGAAGAAGGCATGTGAAGCAAAACAACATTTGCAGCAAAAAAAAAGGATTTTAGCAGCAAAAAAAGTATTTTTGCAGCAAACAAAATTAGCAGCAAAAAAAAGTCTTTTTGCAGCAAAAAAAAATAAGCAGCAAAAAAGCCCTTTGGGAGCAAAAAGAAGTCTTTAAGCAGCAAGGAAAAGCTTTGCCCCTTTTTGGTGGTCCCAAACTCGACTTTTTATGGATCAGAACTCCAAAAAAGTGTCTTTTGAGCTTCTGAGGCGATTTTAGGTCAATATAAGGTGTTTGGGAGCATTAAAAAAAAAGTTGATTTGGGTGGGGGGGGGGGGGGTATATGCAAGTAACGCCCAATAATCGATTTCAGCTATGATTAGACAGAAGTTTAGAAGGTCGGAGAAGATGGAAACATCAAAAAGAAATTGATGAACATGGTGTCATTCGTTGCCTACATCGTCTTTTTTCAAACAAAAAAAAGGTCTCGACGAGACGAAAAAAAGTTGAAAAGATATGGGCAAAAAACCCCGCTGAAAATTTAGCCAGCCATGTAAAAAAGGACCAAGTCAAATTTTTGACCGAGCGATATTTTTCACAGCACTAGTTGTAACAAAAGCTGCAACAACTGACACATAACACGAAATATTGATCTTCATGATAATAAGTAACTCTAAATAAAATATTCTTCAAAAGTTTATTTCTCAATAAAAATTACAAAATTTTGTTTTAAGTTTCGAGAAAACAACATGGGAAGGGGGCAAGTTTAAAAATCGGTACCCAATGTTGGATAGTGTCAAGACGTTTTAGGCAAAAAAAATAAATAAAAATTGGTCCAAACTTGGGAAAATGTATAAATTAATTTGCTGAAAAAATGAATTTTTGACTTTATATTGATAGTTTTAATTAATTACCGTATTTCCTCTAATAAGCGCCCGGGGCGCTTATTTTTCAAACCCCAAAATTAGGAAAATTTGGAATTCAATTTCGAGATTTTTGGGTGCTCATCCAAAATCTAAAAAGTGAATCAGTAGAGCTCGTGGGAGTTAAGAAAACATATCGAACAGCTTTGCAAAATATTGCTTCCACACTGAGATCCAGACCCTCAAAGTCGAGAGGGGCGCTTATTAGAGCGGGGGCGTTTATTAGAGGAAATACGGTAATTGTAATCAATTGGCCAGTCATTTTTATTTGATTGATCGGGCAATTTAACAAAAATTAATCAATAAATTGAAGTACATAAACTGATTCAATATTATTAATAAATCAATTGAAATCCGTAACCCAATACAATAGTTTTGATTAATCAATTGAAATTGATAAACTAATTGAATAATTTAGATTAGCCTAATAAAAATTTGTAAATTAATCGTAACCCCAATTTTAACATCACTGCCTCCTTTAAAGGAGCATGACCACCAAGGCAAAAGCAATTGTTGATATTTGAATTTCCAAGGACAAAATTCTACACTATGGTTTTGAAAGAAGCTTGAAAAAAATGAACAAAAAATAATAAAAAGACGGCAAAATAGCTGAAAAAACGTATCTAATGCATTTCAGGGCAGCGTAGCCAAACACTCATTTACCGACTTGTCGATGTTCTGAAACAAAAGAATGCAAGTTAGGTACAGCGATCCACAAATCAGCACGCAACATCTCCGTCGATCCAGAAAAAACGTAAAACTGGCAGCAGATCAGCGAAACATAACGATATTGATTCGATAATTCAAAATGAACTCTTAAAAAATGTTTGCATTTAAAAAATTCAAAACAATTCGTGCCAAAACCATAGTGTAGGATTTTGTTCGCGGGAATTCAAATATCAACAATTGCTTTTGCCTTATCTGGCCATGCTTCTTTTTAGCTCAGGGTAGGAAAAAAATAGGAAAGACGCAAAAATGAAAGATTTGTTTACTTTAAGTGGTATTTGCTATTGACGCATCTTATTTGATAAAGACGATTTTTTCAGAACTTCAAAAAGGCCACTTCTGCATGCCCATACACACTTTGGATTGATAGCGATGACGAAGAATGGAAGAATAATATTTCAGAAGAGCTTGAAAACAGACGAACCTCAGAATATTTAAAAATATACAAAGGAAAAGATGAAATTAAAATTGAAAGAGGAAAAATGTGATAAAATATTTCTTAATGTTTTCTCTGCTGTCAAAGCTCGATATTACAAACTATTGGAAACTGAAGAAAAAATTTATGTCAAGTGTTTGCTATGTTACAAGTATTTTAACCAGAAATTGAAAAATTATTCATTGTATCGAGGTTCAGCAAAAGAGGCTTAAGTGGCGGGGTTTTTTATATTACAGTAGCTTTTGGGATGTATGACAGTAGCGTCAAAAAATCACTCATCATATCAAGGTTCAGCGAAGGTAAAGCAAAGTCGCAAAGTCTTTGTTTTAGCTATATCTTCTTATTTTGAGATCTAAAAACGACAAAAATAGACAGGAAAAAAACAAAACCCGTAAAAATTCTGTTGTAGGAAAATTAAATAAAAGTCCCGAACTTTTTCAAATTTTCGGGACCTGGACTTTTGTTTCAAAATTTCGGGACCATCGAGACGGGACTTTTGCCTGAATTTTCTTCGGCCGGACGGGACTTTCAGGACCGTCCCGTCCCGCTTCCATCACTAGACACAATCTGAAAATATCAATTTACATAGATCCCACATTGAAATCAGTAAAAAACAAAAAGATCGGCGGAAAAAATGACCTTCGGAAAAATCTCCAACCCCCTACCAGAACATTGAGAAAAAGGGAATGTACAAAAAGGCAGAAAAGTTCTCAGCAAATCGGGATTTAAGAAAAGAATGACTTAGCGAATAAATTCTTAGCAAATGGGCGCCTTAACAAAAAAATTGTAAGCAATTTGTCGCTAAGCAAAAAAATTCTTGGCAAAACGACCGCTTAGCAAATCGACCACTTAGCAAAATGCCGCTTAAATTTCGGTTACAGCCATCTTGACATACCGCCGGTAAATTCATCCTCTAATTTTGTCTTGATAGGAATAATTTTCATTGTCATATTGGCTCTACCCTGTTTCGTCCCAAATTGTTTCCGCCAAAAATCGTTATAGCCAAAACGTTACATTTTTAATTAATTAGTTTTCTACACATGGTTTTTCTAACTATTTTGTAGATATTCTCATTACAAGTTTATACTCAAATTGATGCTAGAGAGCAGGGCTAAATTTTGCATATAAGGTTGTATTGATCATGTCTGCAATGTTTGCTGAAAAATACGAAAAGTTCTCAAAAAAGTCCAGGATTCCGGAAATTTTATGGTTTTCAGCAAATATTGCAGACATGGTCATATACAGCCTTATACGCAAAATTTAGCCCTGCTCTCTAGCATCAATTTGAGTATAAACTTGTGAATGAGAATATCTACAAAATTAGTTAGAAAAACCATGTGTAGAAAACTAATTAATTAAAAATGTAACGTTTTTGGCTATAACGATTTTTGGCGGAAACAATTTGGGACGAAACAGGGTAGAGCCAATATGACAATGAAAATTATTCCTATCAAGACAAAATTAGAGGATGAATTTACCGGCGGTATGTCAAGATTTTTGACTCAAAAATGAAATAGGAATTCTACACTGTTAGAATTGTAGAATAAAACAGTCTTCGAACAGCTAAGATTCCATTAGCCTTTTTCAAAAAAGTCTGTTTTTTACAATATTCGTTGTCAAAAAGTGGCTTAAAACAATTATTGACGAAAACTCCGATTGTTGAATAATCCACTGTTGAATTATCCGGGTTTTGACAAATCCGACTGTAGAAAAATACTTTGTTGAATTATCCGCTTTTTGAATGTTCCGTCTGTTGAATAAATCCCCCGCCGTAAAAAGGCCACAGTAAAAAGGCCTACGCAAAAAGGACTACACAAAAAGACCTACACAAAAAGACCTACACAAAAAGGGATACAACTGCCCCGAACTACTCCAAACCATCCTAAACCACCAAAGTACTCTGAAACCGCCTTAACCCATTTTTGCCAGAAATAAATTTCAAAATTTTGACTTTTTTTTATTTTCTCTGAAGCTCGTAATTAGGGGTAAAATTATTAGTTTCATTATGAAAATGAAGTCTAAAACCCGATATTATTGATAAATTTGCATTTTTGGCCATTTTTTTCGTTTTTGTCTTGAAACTATTATTTCTTTGTCCTTTTTCATTGGCGTTCTGCAATTGTTTGTGGTATGAATTAGCTAGAATTGGTCAGCTAGTTGTGAACAAGAAACTATGGCCGAAAATCTACTTGTAAATCTTATTGAAAGACTCTCAATCTACGATTCTGACGATGTAGAGAGCCGAGTTGGGGAGTAGAACTCGAGAGAAAATTAAAAAAATTTATTTACGCGTAAAACTCGGGGTTGGAAGCCGAGTTGGGCAAGTAGAAATCAAGTTGTGCGAGTAGAACTCGAGTTGGTTGAGTAGAATTCGAGTTAGGCGAGAAGATCTCAATTCTACTCAGATCAAAGATTACTCACAGGTCGAGTAGGATCGCGAGTAACTTTTGATCCAAAACTCTACTCGTGTGTCTGAAACGAGTTGAGTAGATCAAAAGTAACTCATGATCTTTAAACCTACTCGGCCGTCTGAAACACGTCGAGTAGATCACGAGTAACTCTTGATCCAAAACTTTACTAACCTACCTGAATAACCACCCCTGGTGTAGGTACCATCTGGCCAGGATGGTGTAAAAATAAAGATCTGGCCAGGATGGCGTGATAACTAAAAATAAAAAGTTTATTTAAAAAAGGCCAAAGTGTGATTTTACCTATTCGATCCTAAACCTGGGTCAGTACCACTAGACAGGTTAATATCCAGGCAACTCCAGAGTAGGGGTATATTCACCCAAATATCCTGAAAAGTCAAATCTTAGTCTTTTTTTATCTAAAATTATGGTAAAATAAGGTATGCACCCGGGTGGATTCGAACCAGCAACCGCGTCGTCCACTTGGAATAAAAATATTTTTTCACGTTTTCGGGTTCCAAAATAATTTTTCTACTTTAATTCTAGCATCCTGAAGATGGTTTGACATTGGTAAAATCACGTTTTACCAAGAAATTTTTGAGTTATCGTAAATTCTGATTTCGATAAATCAAGAGTTTACAATAACTCAAAAGTTTCTCGATAAAACGTGATTTTACCAATGTCAAACCACTTCAGCTTGCTCGATAAAGTGCAGAAAAATGTCTTGAACTCGAAAACGTGAAAAAAATTGATCCAGTGGACGACCACATGATAGCCACCGCCGAGGAAGCTGTCGAACCACCTGGGTGCATACCTTTTTCATGTCTTTAGTGTTACGTTGCGTAGAGGTCCATTTACTCATCACCAAGGTTACTGGTTCAAATCCCTTCGGTTGAATCAGTGCCGAGGACCCGATTTCAAATGTAACCGTTTTAAAAACACAATTTTGGATTGAATCGTTTGATTTTAGCTCTTACAGATGATAAAAGTTTTTGGACGAAATGACCTGTGGACGAATTGATTGAGATGGGCGAATAAGGAACATGATTTTCAATTAGTTTTTAAAAAATCTGGATTTCGATGTGGATACCCGCTTCGGTTAGCTACCACGGGTTCCCTATACCCGATGGGGTCCCTATACGTAGGCCTTTTACTGGACACCGTAGTGACACCTAAAGCGTAGTATCAGCTGGAGTTACTCAGGCGGTAGTATTATTGGGATCATTGTTAAGTCCACCATTAGGTTGTACCATCTTGATATTCGAATTAATGCAAAAATGACAATAAAATGACAGCGTTACATGTGAGCGAAGAACCTGAATTCAAGAAATGAAAAGAAGAAAATCAAAAATATATAATGCGAAAATAGCAAATCTTTAGGGTCAAACGGCTTAGTATCAAACGGCTTTAGGGTCAAATGGTTTTAGGGTCAAACAATTTAAGGGTCAAACGTCGCAAACCCTTACTACATAAATTCTCTCGAAAGTGACTTCGGATGCATAAAAACATATTCAATACCAAGTTTAGTTATGTGGTGGGCTTCCCACACTACTTAAAACAATCAATAAGTAAGAAAATTTATTTACACGCCCGAATAATAATATTTCCAGTCATAAGAATATCTTTTGCAATAGATTAGTAAATTGCTCATACATTCTGGTCAAGCTGCTTCTGGAAGTGTTACTTCAGTTTGAGTCGCTTAGTCTCAGTGTAGGCAGTGAATATTTCATTGAATATTCAAAGAAGACAAACCTTAGCATCAGGACGACGACTCTTGAACATTGAGCAACGTACTCGAACACAATAAGACGTTCCTGACCTTCTCCGGGAATGTACTCACTCTGGAAGGCAAAAATAGATTCACAATAATAATCAATATTAAGTTAATACCTGAGCTAGCTTGAAGATATTGCTCTTTCTGTCGACGTTTTTTCAGTGTGCCTCGTCCGTCCACCTGCCTATGTCACCAGTGTG
>SADC01000817.1:0-35379 GCA_004194705.1 Ditylenchus dipsaci | reverse complement strand
ACCGGGTGCCACTACCTGGGTACCACCACCAGGGGGTTCCATTAACTGAATGACTAAAACCAATGATAAAATAAAAATATTTAAAAATGCGCAAATTTTAAAATGATTTTAATTGTTGTGCTTGACAGAAAATCTTGAAATAAGTTGAAAACACGCTTTTGGGTTTTGGATTTCCATCCGAAAATCTCGAGGTCGACTCGAAAATTTTTAGATTTTCGGGTGATTGAAAAATAACCCCGACATGTCGACCTATCAGAAGAAATTCGGTATTTGTAATGTTGCATTGATTCCCTCCTTTGTAAAAAAAATATAAAAGCTCATAAATTTAAATAGTTCGAGTTTTTTAGGATGCTCGAGAGAACTTTTTTCGATTTGAGAAGAAGCAATGTATCAAGTGTTTAAAGGTAATATTAAAAACTTCATTATAGACATAATGTTGCAAAGTTAAGATTTCGCACACCCGGCCATCATCATGATTATGACCTTTCCTTGGCTCAGGCATTTTCCAATCTTCTCCTACTTTTTTCAGAGATTAGAGAGAAATGACGAGAACACTGGATAATTTCTTCAGAAAAAACATCATGACACTATTGAACGACCAAGCAAAAAGGTAAATTTAAAAAAAGCTGTAATAAAATTATTGATGCTACTGGTTTACCAACAATTTATCGGGGAGGAGAAAAATGGACCATTTCGAATTGGGCCTTCCATTTGGGCCAAAATCTGGGCCCATTTTTGCGACAAAAAATGGGCCCAATTTGATATGGGCCATTTTTCTCCTCCCCGATTGCTAATAACTTGGTTAAAATTGAATTTTTTCGGTTGAATTGACAACATGGCGCCTTTTGTCGTAAATCTGGCGCTTAATTTTTGAATTTTCTACAATATTTTCACTTACCGTGAATCCTCTAATAGGTGAGAGTAGAAACCACTAATTGGATACGTGGCCTTACATGACTACTCCAGGACTGGGGTTTCTATTTCAAATCGTGTTCAGGACACGATTTGAATAGGTATGATACCTTCAGAGTTATTTCCAGTAAAGAAAAAATAATTTCTGCTACCACCGGGATTCGCTCTCGGTTTAAAATTATGGCTCTCTTCTCTGTTGGTGCTATCATCCTTCGCTCTGGCCTTAGGTATCTTCTCTCTTTCGTTCCTTTTTTTTTCAGCTCTCGGTTTTTCCCCCTCTCTAATATAGCCCCCCCCCCCCTCGATTTTTGACTAGAGTTTCAGAGTTAGCACCATTTTTGATTGACAATTTCAAGATTTTTCAGGGATTGAAAAATAAAGCCCCCGGGGGCTCTATTAGAGGATTTACGGTAACTCGATTTTTAATTTTTCACACCGTTTTGTAGCCCTGAATCTCAGCTTTTTAATAAGCCATAACACTTAGCTATATCATTTCAAAAATTACGAGAGTTACCCTAAATTCCCGCGTATAACCCGCGGGTTATCTATGGGTGCAACTAAAAGAAAAGCCTAGGTCACAGGTTCGAATATCACTTTTGGCACACCCTATTTTTTTTACAAATATTATGTCAAAATCATCCTAGGGCCCTTGGCTACCTAACAAGATCATCGCCGCAGGGTTTCACAGCATCTGGAGCTGATTTACAGACTGAACCTGCAAAAATGTGCAAAATCGATTGTTTTTGGGGTTGTTCTTTGACTGGTTAAATTAATTTATCTGACTTTTTTCTTTTAGTTACACGTCTCATACACCAAAAAAGTGATTTAAATTTACATGATGATATACAACCTCATACTCAAAACGTACCCCTACTTCGTGGCATAATTTTGAGTATATGATTGTATACAGGGCCGCAATTTGGGGGGGGGGGGGTCATAGGGGTAATTACCCCCCCCCTTAGGGTGGCCGAAGGCCACCCTAAGGGGGGGGGTATTCTCTAGAGGGAGACTGCTGTAACCAAGGTTTTGTGATTTTTTTTCACTATTTTGTAAAAGTTTTCACTAAAAAAACACGTAATTTGCACATATTTTATTATATAAAAAACTTGTAGGTAGATTAATTGGAATGTGTCAAAAATATAATTATAATTCAAAGTTACAAAAAATGAATTTGTGAAAAAGTTAATTAAGAACTTATTTGCTCACTACATTAAGAAGCACACCTGAAAGGGCCTTCAGTGTTTTGAAACAAATAAAAATGTTTTGAGAAATTCAATGGCTGATGAACGTCTAAATCATCTAGCTCTTATTTTTGTTCACAAAGACATAAGTTTGCCAGCTCAAGATATAATTAACGAATATGCTAAGTTTAACCATCGTTTATGCTTTGCTTAAATCTGTTAAAAATAAATAATTGAAAAAATCTAATAAATATTGAAAAAAATTACAAAAAAAGATAAGAAAATACACAAAAAATCTCATTTTAAAAAATTACCCCCCCCCCTTGACTTGAATCTATAGGGGTAATATCAAAAGAAATACCCCCCTTGAAAAAGTTGAAGTTGCGGCCCTGATTGTATATAATTATTCAAATAAAAATTAGAAAAAACATCAGTTCCAAATAATCCCGAAAAATTCGGAGATGGCATGACATGGACATCGTTTGAACATTTTTTCAATTTTAGCCCTTAACTAAATTTTACCCTTTTCCGTGTATCATAGCTGAAATTAGAGCCTGGATTTTTGGTTACATTTTGGTATATGAAACAGGTGACTTAAAAAAAAGTCAGATAAAACCAATTCAACCAGTCAAAGAAAAAACCCGCAAAACAATCGATTTTGCACATTTAGCAGGTTTCAGTCTGTAAATTAGCTCCAGATGCTGTAAAACCCTGCGGCGATGATCTTTTAGATAGCCAAGGGCCTGAGGATGATTTTGACACCAAACTTATGAATAAGGGGAATAATAAAGGGGATGCATAAGGTTTTCACCCATTGAAGATCGAACCTACAGGGTGCGGGTTATCTATTGGGTGCGGGTTTATCTGAGGGTGCGGATTATACGCGGGAATCTAGGGTAATCAAAAAGCCATACGTTAGTGAAAAATTTCAGACTAGATCATGGTTAAAATAAGGTATAAAATTAAAAAATTCAAAATTAGGCGTCATTTTTATGATAACAAGACACCAAAACTTCTACTCCTCCATTTTTTTAGAAAAGCAGAGCAGGAACCATACGAGATGAAGAAAAACCTATTTCATTGAGGCTTTTCTGAGAAATGCAACAAAGAAATTCTGAAGGCGAAGTCAATGCAAAAGACAAATTTTAAGTAAATTAAAAGTTTTTTCGTAAAAAATCTCGGAAAGTTTTGATTTTCAGAATGAAACTTTAAGAGGACTTTGCACAGATTTGTTCATTGCCGGCCTGGTGATTTTTTAAATTTTGCTTTACAAATATTTATTCTAGCTTTGTGCAAAGCATATTTAGGACACTACCTCGAATACTCTCAGATTTTTGTGCTTTACATGATGATGTTCCCTGAAACCCAGGCTAAGATGCAACAAGAGCTGGATGAAGTGCTGGGCGACAATGAAGATGGCCAGAAAAGGTCACTGTAGCTGACAGGACTAAATTGCCATACACAATGCGGTTATAAATGTAAGACATGCTTGTGCCACTTTAAATGACCACAAAACTTGATAATCTCAGCCATATCCAGAAGGAGTTGGCTAGCTAGGCTGTAGCTCTCCTTTAACTCCCCCTCAGCATCAAGATTTTTGTCTTTTTCAGTCCTTACCTTCCATAAAATGCGTTTATCGGGGGTGTCCGTTTATACATGTTTTACTGTACACAGTTTAAAAACTAGAAGCCTTTTTCAGTCTGGGTACGTTCTTTTAGTCAAATTTGAACAGTTTTTCAAAACGCTTAAGTGCCATAGGTCTCGTGCAAATTCCAATTTCGCAAAAATGTAGAAATATCCTAATGTCACAATTCAATTTAAGATTTTTAGATGTTTGAAAAATAAACACATCGGGGCGTCTATTAGATAAAATACGGTAAAAGTAATTACCAAATCAAAAAAAGGCCAAGGCATCAGTTAAAGTGGACGAAATGTGTGCTCAATCGAACATCGGTTTCCACTGGCCTAATATCGACCTACCTTAACTGTAATTTTACAGGAAACGCAACGCCTATGTAATCTGTTCCCTTTAAACTTGATTCACCGAACCACCAAAGATGTTCTGTGTGGTGGCTACAAAATAGCCAAAGGCACTCGCATGTCCCAATGATCTCTACTGTGCTCTACGACCAAAAAGTGGGTTATCAAAAATTTTTTTCTAGAAACAAGCTAACCTTAATATCAGATTTTCCAATAAATTCCTAAACTATAGTATTTCTGAATTTTTTTTTTCGATTCTTAAATGTTTTATTGTTTTTATTAAAACCTAGATACTTTTGTTTACACACTAAAAAGTCAAAAAATATTTTCTTACTTTTGACATAAATTTTGAATTCTCGGTTTTTCGACGATTTTTTTTATCGAAATTTTTAATTTTTGAAAAATACCAGCACATAATTCTTTTTGGTCAAGTCTAAGTACACGGTTCGGAATTTTCAACGGGCGTTATTTTGGCCATGACTTTTAAAATTTTATTGTTTGGACGAGTTTTTTTTATTAGAAAGAGACAGAATAGGCAAGAGAATGATAAAAAAACTGGCATAACAACAATTTTTTTCCACGTTAATAAAACAGCAAACAAAAAAAAACAAATTTCAATCCGGCCTGAAACGACAGCCTGGAAAGCAAAAATAGAAGAACTGAAGCTAACAAGGGAACATATGGAAGTGACGATGCGATATTGAAAACCCTATATACCATTCGATAGGCCTTTGAAAATGTTCATCGGACTTAGAGATCCTTTTCTGCGTTAAAGTCGATTTTGGACTAGAAAATGGCTTGAAAGTGCAGCATAATTTTTCAGCATAAATATCTGATAATTACTTCAAAGAATGTGAGCTTCAATAGTCCAGTGGTGAAGCGTTCGGTAAACGGACAGTTCACCCACGGTCACTCCGATCCCGGCAGATCGCTTCGTTTTTGTTTAAGAATTAGGCAAGTGTACAGGGTGTCCAATAAAAACTGCACCATCATTCGAATTCTCGCCTTTTACATTCCTATTAAGTTTCCACCAATCTTTCATTCACAAATGGTCGAGTTAATAAGTTCTCTTTGTTAATTTTATATTTCTAGTCATTTTAGCTATAACTGGTTCAAATTTGTTGCTGAAACCTCAAAGAAAATTTTCGTGTTTCGCCGGTCCGCGGAAGCCCTTGACAAATTTTTTCGAAAATTGTGCAGTTTTTATGGACACCCTATAGGCCAGTGTATGTTAGGACAGACTCAAACACGTTGTTCAAACTCCAAAAAGGTTAAAAAGTATTTTTGGCGACCTTTTTTGTGACAAATAATCCTTTTCAAAAACGGGGCGAACCGGTCTGTCTCCAAGTGTTCTGTGCTCGAGTATGCTCTCAGTTCGATTCATCGTGGTTGTTTTTGTTTTTTTTCCTCCAATTTTTTTGAATTTTTTTCGCCTAAAAAAGAAATCGACTTTTCCGCAGAAAGGATCTCTAAGTCCAATGAACATTTTCAAAGTTCTATCGAATGGTATATAGGGTTTTCAATATCGCGTCGTCACTTCCATGTGTTTTCTTGTTAGAATTCAACTCGCCTTCGCAAAACTTCTACAAGAAGAGATCGTGAATCAATTGATCAATACTTATCGAAATAGCCTTCAAAGCACAGGGGCCCAAATTTGAATTTATAATCATTAGCGGAATTTGGCGCCAAATAAAAAATTTGGAAAAATGCTCAATTTTGTACCCTGACTGTTTTGTATATCAGATATTATTTTTTCATAATTTTTTGTGAAATGCTGTTGACCGAAAAATTCCTTATCCAAGGGCTTTCGAATAAGCCATCACTTGCCCACAAAACCTGAAGAATTTCAAAAGGACAATTTCAGTCTGTTAAAAAGTTCAAACATTTTCTTCAACTGGTTGACTTTATTGACCCTAGATTATTTTTTTGTCGATTTATTCTCAAACAAAACCGTTAGACTTGAGAGAGGAGTGAATTTTCTACATTATGGTACCAAGGAAGTATGCGAAAAATACAAATTTTGGGTTGTCTCATACAAAAGTTAGACGGAAAACGCAAAAACCCCTATTTTTACTCGGAAAAATGCCACTTGTTTGCTTTAAACGGTCTCTAGTTTTTAAAATTCTGACTTTACAAAATCGGTCTGACTTTTCTGGTTCCTGAATGTACAGGCTACATTTTGGTACATGGACTGCATTAAAAAGACCGTGGTTTTGCATTTTTTGTCCGTCGAATAAGTCATGAAACTTTTTTGCTATTTTAGGCAAGCCTGATGGTTCAAACAAGACGTGCCGCTAAAGTGAATAACAAAAATCGGTGAAGCAAGTTGAAGACAGAAAGCGTGATGATTGAAGATTCCTGCTACATATGGCTTTTGAATATCAAAGAGGTTCTAGTGAAACGTTGCCTTCGACTGAAGCAAACAAAAAATCTCAATTTTGGTGGTCCTTTTGAAAGTAAGCTCTTTCTCTATTTGGTCGGTGACAAAGGGGGCAAGACGACGAAATTGCAGTGGGAATAGGGAATGTGCAAAGAGCAAACAGTCCAGACAGTCTCTTGCTCGTGGCTCTCTACGATGACGACGATAAACATGACAAATTAGCAAATCTGCATCAAGTTTTCGAGCAGCTCGAATTCCATAGACTAAGTCTTGGAACAACTGAGCGTGAAGTTGTCTGGTATGTACATATGTGTTACTTCGGTTAGTGTTTTTTTTAACGGATTTTTTCAAGTTTGTGACAGGGGATTTGAAGTTTCTCGATTCAATCTACGGTCACATTGGTCGTCGGCTACTCATCCATGCGTTCTCTGCGAAGCTCCAAAATCTGCATTCAAAGGCGGTAGTATTTTCAAAGCAAGAACCTTTCATCAATTAATGAATGCTTCAGTCTCTATCAGCGCAAAACAGGGACGCTCATCTACCTCAAATTCTGAAAAGACAGCGTTGCATCGCCAATCGTTGTCTATTGCAAGGCAGCACTGGTCAAGATTCCAATTGAGAATGTCATTCCGCCTTCGCTGCACATCATCCAAGGATTGTGTCAAAACGTAATTGATTGGATCGAAAAGAGGGAGCCTTTGCTAGTAAAAAAATTGGAAGAGGTGTTCAAAAGTCTCGGTGCACAGAAACAGGCCTGGTACCAATCTTTTACCGGTATTGTACTTTTTTCTGATTTTTAAAATACGTATAGAATGGCCACAGAATGGTTTTCAGGTAACCATTGCCGTAAGCTATTAGCTGGAGATGGGCCTAAGCGCATTGCTGATGTGATCGCCGGAAATAGCAAACATTCAGCGGTGGAGAAGTTACTGACTGTGTTAGGTGAGGCACAAGGACTTGCCAAGGCAACTTTTCTGAATTGTGCAGAAGTGGAACAACTGTCAGAGCTGACAAAAGCATTCTTTCAGTGTTTAAGAGTAAGGCAAGTTATATTTTGTCTCATTCAATGTAATCATTCAGACAGAATTCCCCGATGTCTCTGTCACTTCGAAAGCTCATCTGCTGTGCTCCCATGTGGTTGGCTTTGTCCGCTGTCATGGATTTTGGGGCCTAATATCTGAGCAGTCTGTAGAATCTCTTCATCGTAAGGTAAACGAAGATGAAAGGAGATTTGGATCAATTGCGTCAGAGAGAAGATCTTGAAAAGACTCATGGAAGAATCATATATCCGAAATTGTCTTTTTGATACTCATGATATTGTTATTGAATAATTGTTTCAAATCTGCTTTCTAACGGTACTTCCATCACTGTTTTCAATCAAATAAAGTGTTTTGGGTATCGAGAATTTGAGAAACCGTACTTCTTTATTGAAATTTTGGATGAACAGTTCAGATTTTTTAAAAATATTTTCAAAAAAAAAAAATTTCATTCGAAAAATTCTTGGCAGGAATTTGAAAAGTGCCGAATTTTGCAACTTTACGCAAAAAATCTTGGCGTTTTGTTTAAGTTGAACTGATTATAAATTTGAATTTTGGGCCCCTGTGAAAGATGGAGAAATGTCGAGTAGAATTCGGCAACATTGAATTAAATTTGAAACAAAAGAAATTTGCTGAGGGTTTTTTTTTGAAATTTTTTGTTGTTTTGTTTGCTGTTTTTTTAAAGTGGTGAAAAAGTGTTTTATGCCGTTTGGTGTAATTGTCTTGCCTATTCTGTCCTCTAATGAAAAAAAATCTCGTCAAGACAATAAAAGTTAATTGTCAAACTAACAAAGATGCCGCAACCTGGATTTTTGATTTTTAATTCTGTAACTTTTTTAGTCGAACGGTATATTTAGTAGGTTAATCATTTTTCTGTAGCTAATTTACTTTTTTTGTGGCAAATTTATTTTTTTTCTAAAAATGATTAACTTATTTAGTATTATTTGTAGGTGTTTCCTGAGCCCCACAAATTCATGCCTGAGAGATTCATTGAAAATGGACAGTTAAAAAGTGTGAGGAGTTGATTCCATTCTCTATTGGTAACGACAGTGTGTTGGCGAGTCCTTGGCTAAAATGGAGCTGTTTCTCTTCACTGCCAACTTCTTCTACTTGTTCAAGGCAAGCTATTTAATCTGAAAAATATTATTGACGGCTGTCCTAAAATCTTGGCAAGTGGTGGTTTTTTTAACACGGGATGTGTTCTAAAGGTATATTCTTGAGCAAAATTTCCCGCTGACACAGTAGTGAAACTCAATAGTGGTCATCGACTGTGAGTCGCCTAAGTCACAATTTTTTGCCTATGCAACTTCAAAGGGCAGACCAACCCTATTTTTATATGGATGAATCTAATTTTAAATGCGAAAAAAGCAAATTCTTCTCAAGACAATAAACATTTAAATTTGAAAGTATTGGAATTCGAATAAATTCAAATTATTTATGGATACTCAACTGTAAATAATGTTTTTAAGGTTTGTCCAGTAGATTCAAAGAACCCACCTTCGCTTGAGAAGAATGCTGGGATAACAGTCACCCCGTCGAATATAAATGCATTGAGAAAAGAAAGCAAAATATTTTTTAAATATTTATATTAAATAATTGTCGAATTTGTTGCTTTTAATAAAAATTATAACTCTCATTTAACCACAAAAATCAAAGCATTGTCATCTTAAATTTGTTCGCCCTTTCTTTCATTAATTTTCAGCCATTATTTCAATACAGTCAAACCTCGATATAGTGGCCCCCACCTCAAGTTCGTTCCCACCTAAGATCCTACCCTTTTTTTAACCCCATGTTTGAAACATTTATCGATTCTGTTTTGACAGCCTGGTCGCAAATATCGTAAGATTCCGATTTCGCAGATCGTTTTTTAATAACAAAATAGTTTTTGCATTTAAAAGCAAACTTCGATATAGTGACCCTCTAATTTTTTAAAGGGGGGTCACTATTTCGAGGTTTTGCTTTTTAAATGCAAAACTATTTAGTTACAAAAAAACGATCAAAGAATCCACAACCCACCCCCCTCCTCGCGTGGAATAGAGTCGTCAAGAAAGTACAGCCTATTTCTGTGACAGTGTTTTTATTTATTTTTTGTAACTAAAGTGTAGGGTAGGACGACTTGATAAATTGTGTATTTTCAAAAAAATTCAAATTTTTTTTGTCGGAATACTTCTTGTCAGAATTGATTATTATCAGAAAAATTTAAGTAATGCTCAGGGTCAGTCGTTAAATCGAGCGGCGATTGCACGGTTTTTTACTTGCAAACTATTTTTAAAAGAAAATTTATCATAATTTTTTATTTACAAACAAATTTAATTACAGCATTATTATTAGTGGTAACAAACAACATTAATAAAAAAAAATGCTGAAGGACTATCCCTTGAAATTGAACAGACTTGGAGGGAATGTGCATGTGGACGCATCTACTGGAGCGACTATATTCAGCAGTTTGCTGAAACCATTGACTATTCCTTTTTGTTCTAGAATCTGATTGACAGCTGCCTCATATCTCTGAAATTAGCTAACTTATTTGAATCTATAACTCAAAATTATGAACTGACCTGTTTGTAGACAATAGGGTCCCTAGCAAACACGTAGACTGGTAGTTACAGTTGGTGCTCATTATAGTAAACTCATACTCCCCATTGGTGTTGATTGGCCCAGTAAATATGACATGCACTGAATTTTTTTGTTCAGATTTTGTGAGAAAAAGTATCTTTGTATCTCACACATGTCTTGCGCGAAGCAAAAGTAAAATATCGAACCTTTTATTGGGTAATGTATGAACTTTTACAATAAAATTTTTAATGGTCTCTGTAAAGCATAGTGGGGCACATTTTTAAAATTTGGACGGCGTCACGTCTCCGTCTTTTGAGATTCCCGCCGGCTGTCCGGCCGTCCCATTTTGAAAAATTTCCACGCCTGTCCTGCCGACCGTCCAAAGCTTTGCCGGCAGGCTACGAAATAGCCGGCCGGCAGCCGTTCATAACATAAAATGTCTTATTTGAATAATAAAACGGTAGCATACAATAATGGGCATCGTATTTATTAGATGTTTTTTCGTCTTAACTTATAATTGAACGCGCTTCCAATAAGGCTTCTAGAATTGCCTAGCCTTCTGCCTCAGTAATTCCTTTGAAAAATTGAAAATATATTCAGGCAATGTTGCATGAAATATGAAATAATTGCAGTAATCACTAAAAGGGCAGAATTTCTGGCAGCAAAAGGATTTTGTAGGCTTTTTGTCTTAAGGATGGCTTGAATAATTTCGTCTTTCACGGTCCTGTCTGGATCGCCCTCTGCCGGCCATCCGCCGGCCGTACGTCGTCCGGACGGTCGTCTGTCAGCCGGTCGTCCGCCAGCCATCCTCCCTTTTTCATCTGCCTCCGGCCGTCTGACCGTCCACTTTTTCGACGCCGTCCAGGACGGAAAACTTAAAAACCAGAAAAAAACACCAAAATCACCCATTTTGACCATTTTTAAAAGAATTTAGGTCTGTATTTGGGTGGAAATGGACCGAAAAGGGACCAATTTTGAACAAAAAAGAAGATGTTGAACATAGTTTTGAATACTGGGGCCTAAGCATAAATAAACTAAAAATTTACTGTTTAAAACATCCGACTCGGAGTTTTTCAATGTTCTTTTAGCTACAATACCAAACTTAGTTTAGAATTTTTTCTGATAATTTCAAAATTTTGCAGTGATTACTCACCATTAACATCTTCTTGGTGAGCAGTGGTACGAAGAATAAGCTCTCCTGCTTGCTTTAGAATGGCATATCTACAAAAGCTGTTTTTCACATATTTAGCGTGAAAAAGCTAACCCTGAGGTAATTTTTGGTTTGTGTAGGGTGTTCCGTCAGTAGTATACTCAAAAATCTCAAAGATTGAGCCAATGCCTCCATTGTTAACATCTGCTAATTTCTTGTAGGACACCACACTGCAGGCACTTTGGGTCAAGGGTGGTGAGTAGACCACCTCAATATTCATTATTTAAATTTAAAAAATATTAAAATATTCCAAAAAAATACCTGGTACCATTGGCCCATAAATGCATCAAGGTTGAATTCAGTAACAGGCACTGGTTTAGGATTGCACAGTGGACTAGAAGGTGGGCTATCAGGTTCTGGATCATTTCCAGGTTCTCACCGATGGCAGCTTGCTGAGCTGGGTTGAGAGTGATTGGTGCAGAGCTGTTAAATTCTAATGGTGAGCCACCATCTGTGCCATTACCCTAAAAAGAAGTGTTGAAAGATAGTGTCGGCTTTACTGTAGTTCATACCCTTTCTTCAAAAAGCATTAACCATTACATTGAAAGAAGCCAATGTAAAATTACAGTCCAGTTCCGATACAAAACAAAAAAATACAAAATTGGGGCAAAAAGTCAGACCCCAGGCGGGAACGAACTCAAGGAGGTGTCATTATATGGGAAGCCGACTGTAGCACCAAAAAGCTTTTTATCGCCAAATGAAGCACTTTAGCTCCAAATATAATTCTTTTAGCGCCTAGAAAAAGCTTTGCCTTTTTTCAAAAAAGCATATTTTGTCGTCGCTCAGAAGTTCTGAGTCAGAACTCATTTAATTCACTTTTCGCAGCAATTTTTCTAACTTTGTAAGAATTACCTGAATGGATCCAGAAGTAAGTGCTTTGTAAAGCACATTGCTGATCATGTTTTTGCCGGGAAGAGGACTATTATTTCCACCCAACAAATTAGTCACTGCTTTGCTAATTCCATTCGCATCTGATGGTTTGCCTGCAAATTACACACCTTTCTTAAATATTCAAAAAAAAAACTTTTCAACTCCAAAATTACTTACCTTCTTTGTTCATTCCAAACAAGTCTAACACAGTTCCGATCAATCCACCAGGCACATGAGTCTCATCTGTTAATGTTCCGTACTAAATCATGAATTTCAGGTCGAAAGGGTCAAAACCAAGAAAAAGACCTCAGAAGCATCAGCAGCACTGGAGGAGAGAACAGCCTCAGACACAGAGGCAGGATGACGACGCACTTCAGCCGCTGGACCTAATCCTCCTTCTGGCACTTCAGGCTTGGACATAAACTTGGGCACTTCCGGCACATTCTGCATAACCACTGGTGTTTGCTGGCGACGCACCTGCTCATTAAAGTTGGAAATCGGGAACTTGGGCAGTTTGGGATAGTCGTTGGGAATGCCGCTGATGGAGGACTTGCCTGGCGAATATCTGGGGCCTTCTGCTTTGTCTTCAACATTCGTTGACTAAAAAAAGATTTTCAAAGTCGTAAATTATTGTCAAAAGTTAGTACTTGTGGGTTTTTAAGGGAGGCAGACAGATAGCAGAAAACGACGGTAAATGTTTGAATAGAGCCTCCCCCTTTATAGTAGAGCCCTCTATCGACTGTATACCGGGGGAGATTAACAATTTCGCATCGCTGTTTATTTTTTCGTAGGACTGTTCAGAAGCGGCTTTAGGCTGCTAGATTACGCTTATTGGTCATCAAACACCAATTATTATATACACTTCTGGACCCGTACTAAAAACAGAAAAAATTAGACTAATGCTAATTCGACCATACCTCGCCGATTAGTTTACTTCACGAAAAAATTTTTTAGCGGTCGAAAGAGAAACTCAGTGGCTTTCAGATGAGATATAAATTTCTTTCATAATATATTAGCATGGCTAGGATACATGGATTTTCATAATTAGACTCCGAATTAGACTTTTAGAAATCCACTTTTTTAGTTGGGATGCTAATTGGCTGATTGCTTGGCAAATATTTTTCTAATTATTCTCGTGGTTACTTTTATCACGTAAAGGATATGTTTCGGCGCATTTTGATATATGACAGTCAAAGCACGGGAAAACGGAAAAAAATTTTACAGGCAAAAGTTTGCCAAAAAATGAAAATTTAGACTTTAGACTGCCCTAGAGGTGGCTAAAGTCTAAATTTTCATTTTTCAGCAAACTTTTGTCCGTAAAATTTTTATCCGTTTTCCAGTGCTTTGACTGTCATATACCAAAATGCGCCGAAACATATCCTTTACGTGATAAAAGTAGCCACAAGAATAAGTAGAGAAATATTTTCCACGCGATCAACCAATTAGCATCCCAACTAAAAAAGTGGATTTCTAAAAGTCTAATTCGGAGTCTAATTATGAAAATCCATATATCTTAGCTATGCTAATATATTATGGAAGAAATTTATATCTCATCTGAAAGCCACTGAGTTTTTCTTTCGACCCCTGAAAACCTTTTTTCGTGAAGTTGACTAATCGGCGAAATATGGTCGAATTAGCATTAGTCTAATTTTTTTCTGTTTTTAGTACGGGTCCTGATCAAAATTTCTATTGGTCCGTCCTATTTATTTTCGAACAAATTTGACTGTCAAAATTTAGTCTTATCAGGATTTTTTTAAAGTTTTTAAGAGATTTGGCCAATTTTATTTATTTTTAGGCAGTGCATATTAGGGTGAACTGCCCGAAAGTGGACACTACAAGGTATTGTCCGTCGTTCCTTGAAAGGGTGAGGGGACTTCTACGGCTACTTTTTGACATCGACTGCTACTTAACTTCACATACGATTTTTTTATATTTTGTTTTCTCATCTTAAATGTTTTCACACCGTTTTGTAGCTGAGATTTTCTCTATCGATTGAGTGGGAAAACATCTTGATTAAAAAGTAATTTTCGAGATAATCACACCAAATATAAGGTGAAACTCCATTAAAACACCTAGGTAAAAAACCACTGTTTTAGTGTGAGTTTGTTGAGATTTTCTCAAAAATTATTTTTAATCAGGCTGTTTGACCACATAATCGATAGAGGAAAATCTCAGCTACAGAACGGTGCAAAAACATTGGAGATAAAAAAACAAAATATGTGAAAAAATGTATGTGAAGTGAATTAGCAGTCGATGTCATAAATTAGCCGTAGAAGTCCCCCCTTTAAAATAGACTTAGGGGACTAGGAGGGGGGGGATCGATTGATGGCTGGTAATAAGACTTTTTGCTCACTTTGATGACTCTCAGACTATGAAATGAAAACATAAAAAAATTGAATTGCTTGATAGACGTTATAACGAGCGTCGTCTGTATAATTATAATCTTGTTGCGAAATATTTACCACAGAATCAGCATTTTGTTGGAAAGAGGCTAGTGGAGTCTTGCCATTTTTCAGAGAAAATCCTTGTCCAAATCCTGGTGGCAATTGACCGTATTCCGGTGCTGGAGCTAAACAAATATTTAAAATAAACCATACTCTTACTGAAAATAAAAACCAGGAGGTCCGGAAAGGAATTGCTCCACAGCTCGTCCAATGGTGGCCAGACCATCCGGTTGAGCTGGACCAACTGCACCCTTATCCGCTTCAGTGTCTACTTGGCGTAAGTCCTTGGTGGAGAAGAAATATCGTAGGTTTTTTCAGGCAGGTAACCTAAAAAATATGGTAAAGTAACCAATTCCTATAATTGATTGCAGATAATTTACCTCCGGGCCTTGGCCCAATAAGAGTGTCCATAAGTTCGCGAGCATGACATCCAACTCAAAATATTTGGCTAAATCTGGAGTTATTGTGGGCTTAGCAGCATAGTTATTAGCTTGAGGTAGTGCGAAGGCATCGTTCTGAGCCAAAACCAGAGGCACTAACAAACAAATCGAGGCAGAGATCACTGCACAACAGCTTAATGCTGTGAATGTTTGTCTGGTCATTTTCGATGCTGTAAAAAAACAATAAAGCAAGAGATAATATTGTTTTGTCAAGCACAAATTCATATTTATTCACAAACGCACTCGAATATGAAAGGAAACTTTCTCCTTGGTGGAAAATGCAAATAAAAATACAAAGATTGTTTGTTAAAATTCAGAACAATACAGGCTGTTTCAAGAATTTTGACCAATTTTATGCAATCATAACTTTACTAGACCATATTTTTACATTCACAAGCGCACAACGACTCAGAATCGCATAGAATTTTTTTGTAAATAACGTCAAAAATATGATTTTTGTTTCATCCCGCCTGTGCTTTGGGTCTTGCGCAGCCAGAACTCTAACCTCTAACCACAGAGGCCACGTAAAAAATCGTGTTTTTGACGTTGCAAACCAAAGCAATTACATGACTTGAGTGTAGATAACCTCATATTCGTGTTTCTCGGCACCGATTTCATGAGAAAACCGGCTGTTTTTTAAACGCTGAGCAAAAAATGTTTCGAATCTATGAGGGGTATCATGGATTTTAGTTAAAATTTCATAATTTAAATTGACGCCAATTTGGATTTTTTAAAAGTTGTTATCCTTTACGACCCGCAAAAATCTTTTTTTTTTTCAAAAAATGTATCTTTAATGCACAAAATCTTAAAAACGAATATTTTTTGGCGTAGTCGTACCCAGGGCGAGCTAGTCAGGCTATAGTTCCCTCTCGTCCGGATTTTTAGCTTTTTAGCCCATTTTAGCTTCCACCCCCGTCAGAAAAAATTTCAAAAACCTGTGTACGCCTATTTTTCTTGGTAAATCGCATATTTTGTTTAACATGTAACTCTGCATCTCTAGTTTCGGATGATCTATTAACTGACCCTTTGTTGCTTAGAAAAATTTGAATATAAAATTGTTTTTTTACGAAACAAGTCATGCTGGAAGAAAATATGAATAATAAAGTAGGGTGTAGATCGTAGGGGATTGATACCTGTGATCTAGGCGATGCTCATATAAAGTTTAACCACAACCGCCATCCACCCTCCTCTAATATTTTTAGCTCGGTGCCGTAGCAAAATGTGGTAAATTAGACATCGTCGGCGGGCTAGGTATAAAAATGTAGTCATTTGACATAGCGGCATTGGCTTGGTGTCTTGTTTAATTCACAAGAAAATTTTACGGCACAATTGCCAAGCGGGTGCCTCTATGTACCAGGGGTTGAATGATTAATTCGGTGCAAATGTCCAAGCTTCCACTTTTTGTTACGGCACCGGGCTGGGAATATTAATAGAGGTCAGAAACAGGTGCTAGGATTTTAGTTTTTGCCGGATTTACATCACTGATATCAAAAGCTTTCCTATTGTATAATTTTTCTAATAAAAATCTCGGCTAGTCAAAAAGTAATTCACAAAAACTTATCCCGAGGCAAGGATGAGCTATCCTGTAACTGAACACAAATGTCTGAAAAAATTTAAAGCAAATGAAAGTAACGAAAAAAATCAGCAAATATTTGTCTATCTATAGCAGAGAACTTTCCAACTAAATCCAACTGCTAAAGTGGATGATATTGGATTTGGAATGGAGTGAATAGAAGTGTGTGAATGGACATCCACTCACCTATATCCCATGGGAGAGAGCAGCCAGCGGCAATGCCTCTACTCTTCTTCCAGAATTTCATCCTATTTTACTGCGAACAAATGCAGGTGTGTATAACGGATAGTTGGCTGGATGGGAAGCTCTCCCCGCTCTTCAGCAATGACAAGATCCACCAAAATCAGCAGATGTTACACAAAACTTCTCATCTTTTTTTGTTTTTGAGATGGGAATTCAGGAGATTAGGTCAGCAAGCGGATTGCAGGTCAGCAGCCTTGACTGAACTCTCATTCCAGAGGTATTCCAATTGCCTGAGGAGAAGAAAAAGAAGAAGAAGATTTTCACAGTTATGTTCTTTCCTTATTTTCAGCAAAGAAATTAATTTACAAAAAATCTTTTATCGGTGTGGTATTCGCTACTAGGTTCATTTTTTCGTATGTATGCAAACGCGTGAAAGCCCCAAATAACCCCCTCCAAAGAATATTTTCTCTAAGCATGCCTTTTTTGGTGCCCCTGATTTTTTTTCACCCCAATCGATTGCAATGTGGAGTGTGCTAATCTTTAACCGCGAAGGGGCCAAATACCTTTGTCGGCGAAAAAGGTGTGAAATAGGCGGAAAATAAAAAGTTGGCATAGAAAACAAATACTCTTTGGAGGGGGTGGACTGTCATGCAAACGATACACCATAAGAAAGCTCAGAATTTCTTGGAAGCATGATAACAAATGCTGAACTAAGCAAGCTCACTGCTAATAAGCAAAAGAAAAACCATCCTTTTTTTAAGCAGTCCTTGTGAAAGTTGGTCTATGTGAGGCCATAGCACGTAGTTTCACGTCCGATTATGTAATATTTGTACTCAGTAGATCTTAGAAACCCCATTGGAACCGTAATTCCACTCAAGAAATCCCGTGTTAAACATTCGAAAAAGCTGAAAATTGTCAAAATTTATTGCAATTTACGTTTACCGTATTTTGTTTAATTAACGCACCCCCTGGAGGGAGGTTGCAAAAAAAGCGCCCCTCTAATTAAAGCACCCCCTCATTTTTACTAGAATTTCAGAGTTAAGCCCTTTTTTGATTGACAATTTCAGGATTTGGGAGCAGCGTTGGGGATTTGGGGGTAACGTTGAAAAAAAAACGCGCCCCTTCTAATGAACGAACCCCTATAATTAACGTACTCATTGGAGGAAGGTTTAAAAAGCGGTGCTTTGATTAAATGAAATACGGTAAGTGAAATTTTTATAACACCAAGTCAGGGTTTTTAATGAGTGCATTATACTGACCTTGACCCACTTTTTTCCGGCTTTAATAAGGGAGAGGATAAATGACCGACTTAAGAGAAATCGTT
Source organism: Ditylenchus dipsaci (assembly GCA_004194705.1). NCBI lineage: Eukaryota > Metazoa > Nematoda > Chromadorea > Rhabditida > Anguinidae > Ditylenchus > Ditylenchus dipsaci. The sequence continues at coordinate 17,289 of SADC01000817.1, read as the reverse complement.
CACCTAATATATCATTTTCGACGGGTATCTTAATCAGAGCTGAGACATTTTAGCACCAATTTAATTTCATGAACATAAAGACAGTGGAATAGACAGTGGATGAACTTACACTCTTCATGAGTTATAAGAGAGTCCTACTTCAAGAAGACAGTGGGTGCCAATCAAAACCTACAAATAATCTTTTAGTTGAAAATGTATATTTCAGACTATGAAGTTGAGAAGCGCTCTGGCACATCACGACCAATTTTAAACGACTGCCTTACGACCGGATACACATTATGACCGGATACAACGACCGGATACACTTTCCATTTGATTTTGTAAAAAATGAAAAATATCAAAAAAAAGTTTTGTCTAATTTATTAAAAAAATAATAACAAATTATCAACTAGGGTTGTCGATTCGATTAATCGAAATCGATTAATCGCACTCATTAATCGAAAAATTTCGATTATCGATTATCGATTCGATTCGATTAATCGAAAATTTCGATTTTCGATTATCGATTCGATTCGATTAATCGAAAATTTCGATTTTCGATTATCGATTCGATTCGATTAATCGAAAATTTCGATTATCGATTATTGATTCGATTAATCGAAAATTTCGATTATTGATTCGATTCCATTCATTACAGCTTTCAAATATTTTAGAAAAATGCCAAGCGATGTGTGGACGTCTTTCAAGAAAATGGGCGAGAAAGCCGTTTGCATCTGCGGCGACGAAATTAAGATCGGAAAGAGCGGTGCAACGACAATTTTTCCAATCATCTAAAGTCTACAAAACATAAGGAAGCAATGGATGGAAAGAAGCGGGACCAAGCGTGCCGAAGAAAGCTAAAATTGAATCGATCGCTACTCTCTTCAGTCCATGCTTTTCCAAACAGCAAAGCCAGCAGTTGAGCAGCGACATGACCGATTTCATAGTGGATTCCAACCTGCCCTTTTCTATCGCCGAGTCTCCATTCCTGCGCCGTCTGATCAAACAAAACTATGGACAAGGAAAGGTAATTGTTTTTACGCTCTAGCATATTGTTGAGTTTTATTTTAACAGATTTCAGCTCCCGTCGCGTCACGATGTCAATGCTGAGGTTCTTAGCAAAGCAGACAAGTGTGTAGAAGATTTACGTTCCTTCGTCCAGGGCCAGCAACTTTCTCTTACGCTGGATGAATTCTCGCACATTCGCTATTTTGGTAATTTTTTTTCACAGATACCTTTAATAATCTTTTCATTCATTTTCTTATCATTTCAGTATCACCGGCTCATACTTGTCTGAGGCATTTGAATTCCGTTCCAAAGTTCTTGCCATCGAAACATTTATCGAAAAGCACACAGGGGATAACATAGCGGAGAAAATCAACTCTATTCTAGCAGGGCTTAATGTGGACAAGAATAATGTGGTAGCTGCAACTCGGGATGGAGCACCAAATCTAGCTGGACTAACGGGCGGTGGCTGTGTGAAAGCAAATATCGAGAGGTTGGTCAGGGTTTTATCTTTTTTCTTGCTACAGCAATTATTCCATTCGATTGTTTTAGTTTCCATTGTTTCTGCCACGTACTTCATCTGGTCGTCTGGGATGGCATCAGCAAAACTCCAATCGTGGCATCTGTGGTTGAGAAGGCGAGCAAAATCTGCGTCGGTTTTCATCGAACTCCAACAGCTATGGCGGCGTTCCGGAAGCTCCAAGGAGTTGTGTCAACTATTTTGATACTGGTAGGATTTTACTTGTATATTCCTGTTGTAGCCACCACTAACATATGAAAAATTTCCAGCAAGTTAAGACAAGGTGGAATTCTACGCTGGATATGCTTTCGTCCGTGCTGCGCCACAAGATTATTTTGTTGAAGTATGCCGAGAACTTTCCAGGATGCACGATTTCAAAACACATCAAGAGCTTGTCAGAGAATGATTTCGATGAGATCACTGATATTGTTGAAATTCTCCAGCCATTCAAGGATTGCACTAAAATGGTCGCTATTAAATTTTAATAATATTTCTTGTAGTATTTGGCTTTAGGCCTCATATCAAAATGCTCCTCTCTCATGCTACCCGTTTTTGTCAGAAAGCTTTCCGAAAACCTTGAGAATTTCTACGGTGAGTTTGCAGTTAATATGAATGAAAGCCTGGAAACTAGAACAAGAGATCTACTTAATCAGGCGGAAGTTGGATACGCTGCCTTTCTAGACCCACGATTGTCTTATAAGTAAACGCTTTAATTGCTGTATCTGTAAAATTTCACTTTTTTCAGAATGTCAGTGATGTCAAAGCACAAGTGGGAGTTCATTAAGCAGGAAATCGTCGTGCTTGTGTCGAAGAATATCCCTCAGTCAGCTGCTGCGAGTCAACAAGTGCCAATGCTAACTACAAATGGTCTCTGGGAAGAAAGCGATGATGACATTGTGCAAGAAATTCTGGAGGGCAGAGATACAGTAATGGTTGGTTTAGTCGTTTAAGTATTCAATCGATCGTTTGCTTTTCAATGTAGAAAATGAGTTTAGGAAGAAATCAATCGATATCTGAGCGAAAAGAAACTTGGACTGCCGCGACCGGATGTTCCAGGACACGAGGAATGTACAATTGGTGGGCAAAGAATGCTGTGCGCTTCCCTGCTCTGGCTGTGTTGGCTCGCAAGTATTTGGCAATATCACTCTCTAGCGTGGCGTCTGAGAGGTGCTTCTCCAAGGCCAGCCTTCTCTTCGCTAACTCGCTCAGGTCTCGTCTGGCGAAGCAAACAGCGGCTAACCTTCTTATTCTCAAAACTGAATTGGCTGATCGGATTCTGAAAAATACCAGCGAAAATAACGAAGAAGAGCCGAGTGAAATAATCGATATTTTGTTGGGGGCGGATGTTTAACTGTTGTTACGTAAAACTTAGTTTTGTTCAATAAAGTCGTTTAATGTGACGTTGGCTTTTGGCATGGCTTATCGGCATTTAGGGTTTTCGATTCGATTCATCAAAAATTTCGACTATCGGTTTGATTCGATTCATCAAAAATTTCGACTATCGGTTTGATTCGATTAATCAAACATTTCGATTTTCGATTATCGATTCGATTAATCGAAAATTTCGATTTTCGATTATCGATTCGATTCGATTAATCGAAAATTTCGATTTTCGATTATCGATTCGATTCGATTAATCGAAAATTTCGATGCATCGACAACCCTATTATCAACCATACAATAAATCAATAAATTTAAAATAGTTCAAACAATGGAATATTAGCGGGGTTTCAAGCTTCATCCATTTCAATTGCATTTTCGTTTAATTCAGCCACATCCACATGGCAATTTTAGTCCTGTTAAGAAATTTGGACGCTAGTAGCGAATACCCTCCGCCCAACGATTTTTAACTTTTTTACTTAAGTAAAAAGTACCCAAATTTATGTTCCAGAGCCCGAAAAATATGCGTAAACTCTTTATTAGTCACAACGTCCGTACGATGGCTCACCCCCAAGCCTAAGGGCTAAGCCTAAACTTGTTGTTTGCAAGGGTAGTTACAGCATTTTTAAAGGTCGGATTCTTGGGGGGGGGGGTGGTATTCGCTACTAGCGCCGAAATTTGTTTTTAAATTTAGATTTTTAGTCATTTTTCAAAAAAATTTAAAAGTCTATCCGGGCGTAATTGTATCCGGTCATAATGTGTATCCGGTCGTAGGTATACCATTTTAAACTCCCTTGACGCAATCGGCGTACATTTTTGCACCTTTTGTGAATTTCCAAACAGTCGGTCTTATCCTTGCTTCAGTTTCGCTTATTCATTTGCGAAAAAAAACAAAAAAAATTTGACGCTACTGGAATATACTCCCCCTCAAAAAGCTACTGGAATAAACCCCTCCCCAATAATTTTTCAGGAGTACCTAAAACCACTATTTTATTTATTTTTATTTGAAAAAGCTGGTATTAGTACTGCCCAGGCATTGAGGTTAGGCAAAGCCTAAGATCTTAGGGTCTAAGGCCTAAATGATAGGGGGGGGGGGGGTGTATATTCCAGTAGCGCCAATAATTGTTTCTTAAGCTTTTTCACAAGCAAGTGTTTTTGTAAACTAGAAGATTTCGCCACGCCGTCGCAATTGTAACAGATAAATCTTGAAAATCTCCGCTTATAGATGAAAGACTCTGCTTTTTTGCTGAAATGTCTCCGCTTTTTCAAATTTCGTCTTAAAAAGCTAAATGTCACCGTTTTTGCTTTTCGAAAAGTCGCCCTTTGTATTAAATGTCTTTCTGGATTCGAATCTGTTGATATCTGATCAAAATATTTTTTTTAGCTGAGATATCCAGTGAGGTAGGTAAGTGGTGGAAATTTTGTTCTGCTATACTCAAAATAGCAAAATCTTAACTCATAAAAATTATTTGGATCAGATCTCAACGGATTCCGATTCAAGAAAACATTTTAGTCAGCGAAAACATAGACATTTCAAGACCAGGCATGGACACGGGCCGGGCCGGGCCGAAGCAGAGCCCGGCCCGTAATGGGTTTTTCTCAACAATAATTACTGAACCTCTCTGTACATTATAGCTCATTCTAAAGCTGTTGAATTTTTTCTAGCATAGTTGAGCAACTAAATCCTGTTTCATGTCTCTAACTTTTTTCTTGTGGCATAAAGTACTTCAACCGGGCCGGCCCGCCGGCCCGGCCCGGTTTGACGTTCTTTTATGTTTTTTAAATATTTCGAATATCTATATTTGATTTTATTTTGCTGATTATAGTAGAAAATTCAACAGCTTCGAAATGAGCTATAATGTACAGAGAGGTTCAGTAATTATTGTTGAGAAAACCCATTACGGGCCGGGCCCTGCTTCGGCCCGGCCCGGCCCGTGTCCATGCCTGTTCAAGACTAAATTTGAGCTAGAAGCGGAGAGATTCAATTCTTTTCCATATTGTTTTCGAATTACTTTGACACCTCTATTCAAACCGGATGCAGACGCCACGCGTCGAGCTGACAATTTGGTGGATTTCCGGCTGTCGGTACTGTTGGTAACCTTTTTCTAGATCATCATTGGCTTACTTTCAGATTGATAATGACTTATTTGTCATACTTGCCATTACTCCAATTCTCATTTTGTTCAAAAAACTGGTGCAGAGCCCGTGCAACTATGCTCTGAAACAAGTAACCACTAATTTTGTAGATTATTTTTCTGGCTAAAAAATAGGCGCTGACTTTCTAAGAGAAATCTTTGAAAAGTAGGTCAGAAACAAAATGCCAAAAGACGATTTTGTACGAGGCGCTGATTATTATTATCATCATCATACCTGCACGCTGAGAAAAATCGGCGCCGGGCGCCGACCCAGGCGCCGGGTCTACTAAAAATCGGCGCCGGGCGCCGGCGCCACAATTAATTCGGCGCCGGGCGTCGGCGCCGGCGTCGGCGCCGGCGCCGACGCCTAAAAGAGGAAATACGGCGCCAGGCGCCGGCATCAAGCCATTTTTGTAATAAAATAATAGAATGTAACAAAGACTAATCTAACATTATATGTTTTTAAATAGAAATTTTTTGTATTAGGAATAGCAACAATTATGAGAAATTAAAAATTTTCAAAAATATCGTGTTAAGGTTATTTGGCGCAAGTTCTTACACCACTGCGGAGTAAAATCCGGAAAAGAACTATTTTTCAAATTTATTGCCTTCTTTGGAATTTCAATCACAGCTGATCAAGCTGGAGAGGCAATCTTTGCAAACAGTGAACAACGAGTCGAGGAAATAGTGGATTACTATCTTCATCAGATAGTGGAGAAACATCAAAAAAAAGCAAAAACCGGTGATGAAATTTGTGATTTACATGTGATAAACATAAAAATAAAAATTTACTATAAGATTAAAAAATAACTTGTCTGCAAAAAAATCTGAGAAAATTTTGAATTTGCTAAAACATTGTCAAGACAGCTGAAATCTTAACATTCAGGCGCCGGCGCCGCAGATGAAGTGGCGCCGGGCGCCGGCGCCGCAGCTGAAGTGGCGCCGGGCGCCGGCGCTGGCGCCTGAATGTTAAGATTTTTTAGCCGGCGCCCGTGCAGGTATGATCATCATGCAAAATATATCACTTGATTGTGGCTCTTTGCTTAACACGGGAAAGGCCAAACGTACTAAACTATGCGTGTTGTGCAGAATTTGACGCTAAACACGATGGTGGGAAAAACGGAAAGAGCAGGGATTGAAACGGGTAAAACTGCTTCCGGAAATAGGTGATTTTCACCTATTCCAAAACATCTGGAATTCCAGCACAATATGGGTGTTACTCGCTCAAATTAATACGCCACCTAGATGTGTGACATCTCAAAATACAAGGCGTGATCAGAATATTAGTTTGTGCATAAACTTGTTTCTGAGCAGGGTGGTAAATCGAGGTTTTTGCGTTTTTTCGCCACCGGCAGCCATATAATTTGCTCGAAATAGCCATACAAACATGGATGGTATATTATTGTGTAGAGAAATCCCTCTGCTACAAAATTGCTCCCAGATTTGGCATATGAACCTGTTTTGGGTGTTATTTTATGGACAAATGCCTGGTTGGCCGTTGGCTCACCGCAGCCGATGCTTTGTTCGCCACCGGGCGCTATACACAGCACCTAATCCCGCTAAAAAATTTGTATACACTATTTTATGGAAGAAGCTTCAAGCTACAAAGTGTGAATAAAAGTTTCTGAATCTAATGTGTTTTATGGGTTTCTCAGCCCGGTGGCATAATTTAAGTCAGTGTAAAAATTTCGCCACGGGGCTCAGAAATCCATAAAACATATTAGATTTCAGAAACGTTTATTCAGGCACTGTGTGCGTGAAGCTTCTTCTATAAAAAGTGTATAATAATTTTTTTTAGCGTGATTAGGTGCTGTGTATAGCGCCCGGTGGCGAAAAAGCATCGGCTGCGGTGAGCCACCGGCCAACCAGCATTTGTCCATAAAATAACTCTGAAACACCCAAAACGGGTTTATATATGCCAAATCTGGGAGCACTATTTTGTAGCAGAGATTTCTCTACACAATGATATACCATCCATGTTGTATGGCTATTTCGAGCAAATTATATGGCTGCTGGTGGCGAAAAAACGCAAAACCTACATTTACCACCCTGTTTCTGAGTGATCACAATTTCATAGAGAATTTTCGATTTTCCTCACAAAGACAATTTTCATAAATCCAAATTTCTACACTAAAATAGTCATAACTTTGGGCAGAGATGGCATTAGATAAACTATCATATCGAAAAGAAAGAATAGAATCTGACGGTTCTTTTAGTTTAGCTTTGAGCTTTTTTACACATGTTTGTACTCATTTTGTATGCCGAAATGTCCTCTAAAAATGTGTATTTCGAAAGAGCAATTACTTATGATTTCTATATTCATTTAAGCATTCACCCAAAGAAGTTCGGCTGACTTTACAATTTCGAACGCCGTGTACGAAAATTTTTATCATATTCAGCCAATTTTTTCACCCATTTCCACTAGTCTCAATCATGCTTGTCTGAAAAAAAAACAGCTTGCGAGGTTTCTTGTTAGACCTTGGTACTATTTATTTCCATAAAATAAGAGTGAAATTTCATCATACAGAAGCCAAACTGCAAAGAAAAGATTCAAACATCGATTTGTGAGAGTATTAGGGAGTGTATTGCTTCTCTCAACGGATTAAAGGTATCGGCCGATTTCGTATTTTTGCTTCAAAGGCAGGGCTTCTTGGTGGCTGATATCAATGCAGGCAGCCTTTCTTTTTGGAGCAGGCCATAGGTTTTCATAAACACACAACTGGCAAGGGCATTCCACTGAATTGTTGTCGAAAGAAGCACATCTATGTACATATTGTGATTCGGCCGGCAACAGTTAAAAGTGTAAGCGATTTGTTTATCTGCTTGATTAGAAAATCTGTTTTCGGGTGAAGCGTTGCCTGAAAAAATAATTGCGTTATTCAAGCTGAATTCAGAATGAGAAGGCTTTTTGTGAATGCTCGAAACTCGAGTTTTTTAAAAAATTGAGATGAAAAAGAATCAATCCGCTAAGTTCCTCACTCAAATCAAAGTTCGACTCAAGATTCTTGAGCAAACTTTTGAAATTTTAATGGCTTGTTCACGTTGTTAGAGTTCGAGTTAGAGTTAGAGTTCGGGTAAGAGGTGTTCATGTACTCGAAACCCGAACTCTAACTCTAACTCGATGGTGTTCACGTACATCGAGTTAGAGTTAGAGGTCGAGCTTGAAAATGTTCATGTATATAGCTTAGATAGCTCAGAACCTCACTCCAAAGCCGTCTAAAGCCACTGAAAGTTAGTTTTTAGGGTAAATATCAACTACCGGCCTGAATGAATTTTTTTTTTGAAAATTTTGATCAAAATTGTTAATTTTCAAAGCAAAAAGTTCTGGAAAGTCGACCCTAGTACCAAATCTTATCTTGAATCGAATCCGTTGAGATCAGATCAAAATAATTTTTATGGGCTGAGATATCTACTAAATAGGTAAGTGGTGAAAATTCTTGGTTTATCTACTCAAAATAGCTATATCTCAGCCCATAAAAATTATTTTGATCTGATCTCAACGGATTCGGATTCAGGATAAGATTTTGGTACTGGGGTCGACTTTCCAGAAACTTTTGCTTTGAAAATTAACGATTTTGATCAAAATTTTCAAAAAAAATTCATTCAGGGCCGGTAGTTGATAGCCGTCCGTTTTTAGGAGGTTTACTAAATGAAAATCCAAGTTATATACATGACACATTCAAATCCAACCTCGAACTCTAGGTACATGAACACCCTCGAGTTAGAGTTAGAGTTTGAGTTCGAGTTAGAGTTAGAGTTAGGATCAGAGGTGTTCACGTAACCAAAATCCCGAACTCTAACTCTAACTCGAACTCTAACTCTAACAACGTGACAAGCCATAACTAAATTTTCGAAGTAATATTTTACTTAGTCATTAGCTCATTTGTTAGGGCTAAAATAAACTATTTGGGGTGGCCCAAAAGTACGTTTTTTCAAAATCTAAGTACTTTTTAGGCCGTTCAAATGATAGAATGAAAGTGTGGGAAGGCCATTTTTCGAAAAAAAATTTCGACTGCCTTGGTCCCCTGTGGTTTTCGTCATATTTTGCATTGTTCCCCCTATGGTTTTTGGTCATTTTTCGACTTAAACACTTTTGTTGGACCGAAAAAAATGTGATCTGAAGTGTTGCCTAAAAAATAATTTTATTATTAGAGCTGAATTCACAATGAGGAGGCTGCTTGCGGATGCTCGGAAATAGCCATAACTTTTTCAATTTTGCGAAAATGATACTGTTATTATCAACTTGTAGCAGATATTACCAGATGAGCTTTTGAAAAAGTAGATATTGTTTAAAAATTGAGATTGAGAAGAAAGAATCCGCCCAAGTATCCTCACTAAAACTCGACTACAGTCGACGCTCGATTCAGTGATCACCCGATTTAGTGTTCAGCTCAACTTTGTGCTCACCCAATATAGTCAGCCACTAAGTAAAATGACTTAAGTCGACGCTCTATTTGCGTTCAGCTCGCATGTCCTTTTCCGTGTTGAAAAAAAGACTACACTCAAACCATAACAAAACTTACATTACATGTTCGTCGAAGAGCTGGAAAAGCTGTTGATTTTTGTCATAGGTAAATGCACAACAGTAATGTTCGTCTCCGATGTGACTGAGAGTTGCAAATCTTGGACCGAAAAACTGTTGAAGATGTTGCTCAGTCTTGCAGATCTACATCCCGGACTGCTTTGGCGTGAGCAGGCTGGTTAAGCAGGTCAGCCAAAATAGTAAAATTGAATCGAGGTAGAAAAAGTCGTTCACCAACCATCTCTGGTTTGTAAACATTCATGAGTATTTCAGATGTACATTTGCTACCAAGGCGTGATCCTGAAATGTATATATAATAAATATAAGAAATCAAAAAAATAAAATAATTAACACTTAAATTATATATATCTAGTAGAATTGGATTCGGTCGGTTAACCGAACCGGTTGGTTAACGAAAACCAGTTTTTTGGTCAATAAACCGAAACCGAAAAACCAACGAAAAAATGCGGTATCTCAAAAAACCGACCGAATCCAACCCTAATATCTAGTTTGAAACATTTAAATGGTATTGTATTCAATTGAGACGTTTCTCAGAGTAGACACTAATTTAAAATCATTTTGAAAACATAAGAATATGAAAAAAACAATAACAACATGAGTGAGCCCAGAAAATTCCGTACGTGATACATTATTCGAATTTTAAAAATAGCAATCATTTGGTTTGACTCAGGCACGTAATCTAAGTATTCTTATCCTAGTTTCGACCACCGAGGCGACCAAATTCAGATCGATTTGATCGTTTTGCTTCAACTTACAAATGCCCTTGCTTGTAAATGCAAATGAGCCATTTCAATTCTTTGACTAATGTCTATAAAATCTGTGCTGATTGAATTTTGTGTTCCTGCTTTTAAAGAGAAAATTTGAAAAACATGAAAAAAGTTAAGAGAAATAAAATAGAATTATTAAAATAGTAACATTAACATTATAATTTCAAGAATTTCGCCCACTTTTAAATCGACATAACTTTTCTGTAGACCGAATTTTCGAATTCTGTAAACGCAGATCGACTCAAAATTGAAAAGCTATTTTCGAAATTCTTGAAACACCCTGTATATTAGGTCTTTTCAGATTAAAAAAACACCAAATTCATGTATAACATTGTCACTTTTCTTATAAAGGTGGTTTTTGAATTGTGAAATTTAAATTCCAACTGACACAACAAAATTTTAATGTCTGAATATTAAATAATTCGAGCTTTTTCTATTGTTTATTGTCTCGGTTGGAATTCAAAGTGGACAATAAATTTTAAACTATACAACAGCCTGTATGTAAAACAAATTCAAAAGTCTTACGTGCAATGTCTAGTAGAGTTCAAGCATGTCCTCTGTTAAGGTCATTTGGTTGTGCACCATTTCTTCCAATGACACCTGGTTGGATGGGCTGGGATGAGGGCGAACAACACAGCAATTCGCAGACAGGCGCTAAGTTTCATATTGATACTAAAACTATTTTTGCATTATATATTTTTATTTTAAACACTAAATATTTAAAAATTTTAGTCTATATATTTAAACGCTAAATATAGTTTTCTCAAGACTAAAATTGCAATGATTCAAATTTACTCGTCTTTTTTGAAAAAATTTAAACTTTTTCAAACAAGAATTGTTTCGTTCAAAGCTTTTACACATTTTTAGAGTAGTTAAAAAAGTCAGGTTGACATTATTACACCAAATTTTTTTACAGGGTGTTCCGAAACTCTGCGGATAATAATTAAAGGTTCCCGCAACTTCAAAAAAAAGATAAACGAGACGCTTTTTATTTAATTTTAACACGTAACAGGGCTCATTTCATAATCAAAACTATTGGTGATTTTTGTGTAAGAATGACGCAGTTCTCTGTTTTTTTATATATAAAAGTACATTACCGCTGTAAAAAAGAATACAAAAAGTTTTTCATTAATTCAGTGATCTAGCAATAACATGTTCAAAATGCATTTTTCCGCAACTTCATAAAAATCGGTAAGAAAGCGCATTTTCAGTCAAAGTGAATATATCACCTATTTTAAAATGTGTAAATTTTTTTAAGAAAAAGTACCTTTTTTATTTGTTAGATACGGTCAGTCTCTATCTGAATGGCAACCGGACAAAAGCCCTTTTCAAAGGATTTTGTCGCCCGACAATAGTTTTGTTAGCTCATTTTTTGCTACGCGTCAAGCTGATTTTTTCAGGATCAGTGAAATTAGCCGAAGCGAATTTATCATGAAAAAAAAACAACTCGATGCGTAATCAAAAATAAGCTAAAAATTTTTTGTCCGGGCGACAAAAGCCCTTAAAAGACTATCACTTTTTTCCTAATCATTGAAATTCTGTACTCATTTTCAACTTGGTTTCTAACAAAACGAAATAAATTTTGATAGAACCTGGTTGAAAAAATACTTACAGAAGTTCAATGTAGGAAAAAAATTTGAATCGGCGGGGGACCACTGCTGCGCGCGAAAACTATGGTCGTTTAAAAAGGGCTTTTGTCCGGTTGTCATCTGAACAACAAATGTCGAGTCGAGTTTAAAAATATAACGTCATGCCTTTTAATAAACTACAATTATTATTAACAGTAACTGTGAAACTATGAACACACAGTGCTTTTCTTGCACATCATATCCTATCTTCTATTGATAATTGAAAGTCGATAAGATGGTCTATACAAATTTACACATATACATGCGAAATTGTTAACACTTGTTAAGGTCATTATAGGTAAGGTTGTAGGTAAGGTCATTATACTGCAGTATACTCACACGAAACAAGGCTTATGTGCTTCTCTCAAATAAATAGTTGCTTGATTCTTTTCCGTATAACGACCACCGTTGATTTTCCATTTTGCTTATACTCAAAATGATCTACACACTCTGCGGTGCATCATTGCAATTTAGCCTCGCGGGTGTACTTTTGTGTCAAACTTTAAGATGCGCTGGCAGAATACTGTCGTTTCGCCCCTTCGAATTTAAATTTGAAATTTTGGCTAAAATAACTATTTTTTCTCATTTTCGGACTTTTTTAATTTATTTGTTGATCCACTGGCACACAAAGACCCGGTTAATGTTATTTTGTAGCGCGTTCAATGCGCTTCACAGTAGTAGTATGTTTTTATAAAAAAATTTGAATTTCCCGCCAAAAATTTTAATTTTTTGCCATTTTCCTGCGATTCATTTCGTTTAGCCAGTCCTGCCGCCAGACAGGCTGGCTTTTTATTTTCATGTTTATACTAAAATGGTCTTCATATTCTTAGGTGTGTGCTTTTGTATTCAACACGCAGATGCGCTGTTCAAATTTTGGAGTTTTGCCTATTACAAATTTAATTTTGGCCAAAATTCTGACTTTGTTGGTTTAGCCACACCTACAGCCCCAACGACCCAGATTTTATTTTACAAACTTATTCTCAAAATGATTTCCACATTCTAAGAATAGTGCTTTGGATAAAAATAGTAAAATAGAAATAGTAAAAATGAAAATCAAGTGTGGTCGGGATAACGGAAAAAAACCATATTAAATCAAATCAAAAAGAGTTGGTTTTTCAACTGCTTGAATGATGGGTCATCAATCAGTATTCGCACCACGTGTCGTGTATAACAAATCAAAAATATGTTTTTCATTTGCTCAATTTTTTCACACAGGCAGTCTTTTAGTTTTCTTGAGCCTTTTTGTTTTCCTTCTCAATTCTTTCCTCAGCTCACAAAAAAGCCTTGCTGCAAGGCCTAAATAGTTTGCTGGTGCTAGCATCTTCTGATTTGAAATCGGTTTGTTGCCTACTCCCTTCCTCGGTCACTGGTCATTAGATGTTGTTCATGAAACGACAAAGAGTCGATTATTATGACTCATGGGGGGTCGATCAAACATAATATATATTGAAACAATCGAATAGGACGATTAAAGTTGACTTGCTGTATTTTGAGGGTAAGTAACTTAAAATCTGAAAAAAGTACTTGCCAAAAAGTACAAATTTGGTACTTTTTCGTCAAAAAGTGCAATTTTATCCAGTGCTTACTGCTATTTTGAAGCAAAATAAAAAAAGATTTGTGACTTTGAAAAAAACACAAATCTGTTTAAAAAAGTACCATTACATTCAGGCTACCAGACAATTTCTAATATTTTTAGAATTTGTCGCGCGACATTTTCTAATATTTTTCGGTAAATTCGGACAAAACAACCGAATTTACCGAAAAATATTAGAAATGTCGCGCGACAATCTCTAAAATATTAGAAATTGTCTGGTAGCCTACAATCCATGTGTATTTCTCTTTTTGAAAATTTTGAATATAACTCGCTGTTAAGGCAAAAAGCATATATATGGATGATGCGGATTCATATGGTAGAATAGGATTTAGTCAGAGGTTTTTTGTTTGCTAGAATTATTGCTAGAACTAGCAACTATGAAACGTTTGCGCTATTGTTCTCATATAAAAAACAGTGCACATTGCTGTTATCAGTAATATGAGGTAAAAACCTATACAATTACTATCGTAAAATAACTATGTGACTTTATCATTTGTATTAATATTCCGGCTCTGTCGGCTTATACCTATTATTAAAAAATATAGCTCTTGTTATTAGACCTGTGCATTCGCCTTGGGTGGGATTTCGGGTGGGGATGGAGGCTAAGAAAAATCGGGATCGGACCGTACATGCAGCGCCACCGGGTAAAATTGGGCAAGTTGGAGCGCCGGCGGCTTGAACTTGAAGCGTGTGGCGTCGGCGGCGAAAATTTTGCGAGGCGCCAAATTTCACCCTCATTATACATAAGCCGGCGCTGCACCAGAGCCGGCCCGCCGCCTGCAAAAAAGACATCTAATGAGCGCAGGCGCTAGCGCCGGTGCCGGCGGCGAAAATTTTATGACTCGGCGATCCAGCTGGTAGGCGGGGTCCGTGGGTCACACCCTTTACAGCCACTGGGAGTGGTCCAATCTTTTGCTGAGAACACTTTCTAAAGCAAATTGTGTGCCTGAACACGAATTCGGTGTCAGAATTGGGGTTAACAAAAAAAAATTTGAGTTTTCCCCAAAATTTCGGGGTTTTCGGACTTTTTCCCTTTGAAGGGGTATAGCAGGGTCAAAAAGTAATCGAAATATTTTGTTGCAGGTTTTTTTAGATCTGCCTCGATGTCAGCTTTCGTTTAAAAAAAAAACGCCGAAAATGATGCATTTTTAAATAGGGATCTCCTACTTTAAAGTTTGCTGTCGGATCTAAAAATGACGTATGGTCTCTTGTTGATGTTGACGAAATGCCACAAATTTGAAATTTAAATTTTTTGTCGTTTCAAGACAAGTTTGCTCAGGGAAGCAAGTGCATCAGCTCGCAGCTGTCATTTATCGCGAGGGTAGGCGAGGATATACGAGGGTAGGCGAGGAAAAGTAGGGGTTAACAATAGGGTGGATGATCTGCCCTAACTATTAACGCACTCGAAAGATTGTTCTGCCTGAACTACTAATGTAATGAACCACTGATGTTCCGAACCGAAGAATAGTGCCCAAATCACCAATGTTCCCACACGGCATAGGTGCCAATAGGCGCCTGCAGACCCTAGTAATATCGCTATCGTTCGAAAAAATGGCGGTGCTAGATTCTTATGAAAAACCTCCAAAATTACAGATTACCGTATAACCCAGGGATCCCAAGTTTTTTTTTCAAAAAATAAGTACATTTTCGAAAAAAATAAGATTTTTGGCTTTAAAATAAGTACATTTTGAAATTTTGTTTTTTCGTAACTTTATTAGATAACTTATCCTTAAATATCGTCATTTGTCATCAAATTCTTTATTCAATCAGAAAAAACCAATAATAACCACCAATGAATTAGCAAACAAACAGTTTAAGTACTTTTCCCAACTTCTATCTTGGTTAACAGAACATTGCTTTTCAAAAGATAACTTACATTTGCATGCAAGAGAAATCGAAATTAACTTTAGTTCTGACCACACTTTTCACTGTATTGACGTGAAGCCATTTTTTCCTTTCGTCCACTGAACACCGCAAATAGAAAAAGATTCGCTCAATGAAAGCATTGGACACCGGAATGGAGAATATGGCACTGACAATTGAAAGATGCCCGGCCAGAGAATCATCGCTGTCGGCAAAGATCTTTATCCACTTTTCCTCAGCTCCGATCGCATTGAACACTTCAGTTGGCACTTGTTCGATCAGATAGTTGGTACGGTAACCTGAAATGCACGAAAAATATGACTCTTTCAAGAATGTTTGGACAACTCATACCTCATCGAATAAAGAATCCAATTCTGCTATCCCCGGATTGATTTGAGATGCCAACGCTTGAACATCGGCGTAACTAACTTCTGGAATCGACAATAAGAAAACACTGAGTACAACACAAACAAAATTCAAACAAAATTCACTTTAAATTTATTCAAAAAATTACCCACTTTTTCTTTCTAAGATATTTTGTGCCGAGATGCTGTAAATTTTTCGAATAAGTACAAATAAGTAAATTTCGTCGAAAATAAGTACATTTCTTATAAATAAGTACATCTTAAATAAATAGATTTGGAGGTTTTCAAATAAGTACATTTCATTATAAATAAGTACACTTGGGATCCTGGTATAACCTCTATTAAACGGGCAGCCCCTACAGTTTTTCAATTTGCTTTGCTTTTTTAACCCCAATATTGTTTTTTTTCGAAACGAACGACCACTAATTTGTAGAGTTTGTGCAGTTTGTAGAGTTTGTGCAAAATGAGTGGTCGTCCGTTTCGAAAATAAAACATTATTGGATTAAAAAAGCAAAGCAAATTTGAAAAACGTTAACTATAGGGCTGCCTGTTTATAGAGGTTATACGCAGGGTTGCCATCGGCAAATGTAAAAAACTGGCACTGAGTCCAAAAACCTGGCAAAAACCTGGCATTTTGGGACGAAAATCCTGGCAAAAACCTGGCACATAATATATCGCAATTTTCAAGCGAAATCGATAATAAAACTTCATTGTGCATATTTTGTACCCGCTTCAGTTCTTCCAACAAATCAGTTCAAGATAAAAAACAATTTATGAGCCCTAAAAAAAACCAAATTAGCATTAAATTTGATGGATAGCAGAGAGTTCAACAATTTAAGTTGCATTCGATTTCTTTTATCTGACTTCAGATTCTTGCCGATAGAAAAAATAGACTTGCAGAAAGCATTTGATGATAACACGAAGAGTACAATGAGCCAGTTTTTTTTATCAGTACGAAATTCGGATTATTGAACAGATAGACCACTTTTCTTCAACAGACTTGGAATCGAATTTAGTTCCTTCAAGTTCTATCCAGCGTTTCATTATCTCAGCTATTTCACAAAGAGATTGTCCAATTCCTGTAAAAGTCTTTTGAAGACCATTGCAGAAATATTAGTTTGTACCCGTGATTCGGCACTGCAGAATCGCTTTATGAACCCAGGATATTTCAGGACGAACGGCCTTCAAAAGTTAACCACTTCCCCAAAAATAGCATATCTTCTAGGTGCACACACACTTGTTCGTGTTAGCTCAAAGAGTCATCCGAGTCATCCTTGTGGCCGATACCCACAAGCTTCGGATTTTCTTTATGTATACATGTATGTACATGTATACATGACAACTGAGGAAAAAATAAATGTAAGCAAACCCTTGTTTCAATTAGGACAATTGAAAGATCTCGATTGGTTTTTTGTGGCACATTTCCTGCGCATCTTTGGGAATTTTAGTATCCGAATTGTCTGTAGATATCTAAATTTTTTTTTTCTAAATTTCTTTAAAAGATGCAACA
>SADC01000816.1:0-13474 GCA_004194705.1 Ditylenchus dipsaci | reverse complement strand
CCCATTTCTTAACTTTTCATCAAGACCATGCGCTAAGAAGGAAGAAAGATAAGGAAGAAAGCGAATTTTTATTTCACAGAATTTTTAAAGAATGCTTTTGTTTCTTTATAAAGGATCGTTCCGGGAAATCCCCTTTGTATTTTAACGGCCATAACTTTCTGCTTTACAGCTTTCTTTCCAAATTTCTGTTTTCGCCAACCGATTTTTCTTGCTGACAATTTTTTTTGAGTATTATAATGTAAAAAGACGACTTTGCTCAGTCCCTGTGTATTTTCGGCCTTGAAGCCATTAAGAAGCCATCCGCCGAGCAAAGCACAAACCACAGGCAGGACCAAGCGAAAATCAAGTTTTTTCACAATATATACAGGGTGCAGCATTCTTGTCTACCACATTTGTTTTTATAGAAATTCGGCGCATCTTTTTTGTTTGAAAAAAAGTTGTGCGAACCGTCATGTACCGAACATTCAATAATAACACTTCATTCGACAACACCAGGATATATCAGACAAAAATAACAGCAATGTCTAAAATTTCAAATTTTCATTCACTCAACATTTCCATATGCTTGCTTAACACTTTGGCCTCGGAGATCGATGTATCGTCAAAGACGTTTTCGTACGAGTTGATTGAACATTGTAGCATGTCCCACAAAAGGTTGTCAAAAGCTACTTCAATTATATGCTTCAGTTTTTCCAAATAGGCTGATTGAGTCCGGTAAATTGCGCTTTGATGTGTCCCCATAAGAAGAAAATCGCACGGCGGTGAGATTTGGAGAGTACGCGGCCACCGTTCATTGCACTGTTTTATCTTGTGCAACATAGTCCAAACAAATGGGATGAGAAAATCAGTAAAATATCAAAAACCACAGGGCAGGCAAGGCATTTTGAATTTCATAAGGACTCTCTAGGTCACAGGTTCAAAAAATATTAGGTTCGCACGTTGTTCTTTTCACTTTATTTTTTTTTGTTTTCCGCAGCTCTGATTCTGTTTAGATAGCTAAGAAGCTGATGTTATTTGGACACCCAAACTTCTGAATAAAATACGTAAAAATAGGATCTGCACTCAGTAGTATTCAAACTGTGACCTAGCTATAAACCACCCTGTGGTTTTTCAATTCTTTACTAACATTCTCATCCAAACTTTTTGGGCTATGGGCACGAGATATTAACGAATTTGATTAAAATCCAATGAAACCAAACTTTTATTTACGAGTGAAAAATAAGTTGCCAGGTTTTCTTGTTAGTGTTTTTCAATTGTTCTCGTATAAAAAGTATTATGAAAATACTTAAAAATTGCAAACTGTGAGATTACTACATTCTATGTCTGAATTGACTGCTGATAAAAAAATTTTCATACTCTGAAAAATATGTTTTTCGTCTTCCTAACATAAGTGGTATAACTTTTGCCTTTAGCGTTTGCTTTGAAACAAATTAAGTCGAAGACCAGCCAGCTTTGAAGAATCAAAGTCAATTTTTTCATGAAAAGTTTTGAATATTGGGCACAAAAGGAGCACAAGCACACATTTCCTGGAATAGGAGGGAGCCGTGACTCATGATAGCCAGTTTTTAGGCGGTGAGCGGCGGTCAGCAAAACTATTTTTTATTTTTTAAATAATTAAATTTCTTTCAAGTTAATTTAAATGGAATTGAAATTAATTTTCATTTTAATTTTTACTCATTGCGTCTCACCATCTTTTATAAAAACATTTTTTTGTATAATTTTTGCTGAAAAGGTGACGTTTGGGTTTTTTTTTTTTCAAAATATACGAGTGCTGGGGAGAGCTATAAAAACACAGTGACTTTTATATCGTAGAATTTAGTGAAAAATTATTTTTAAGACTTAACCTTGTTCCTAACCTTTTTCATGTAAATGAAACTACCATTCAACGGTTGACATGCTTTTACAAGCCGCTACACTAATTTTTAAAAAAAGTTAAGCAAATAACCTTACCATTAGCTGACACACTATAAATCAAAATCAAAGAAGTCGCAAAACTGAGCAGTATTTTTGCATTAAATAAAAAGAATAAGCATGAACACTTTTTCACGAACGCTGAAAACTATGCAAAATAAGCCTGCAACAGGCTTAGGCTTTAGCATTTTAAATGATTTTCAATCGGGATTCATAAAAAGTATATTTTTAGAATGTGTGCAAGTGCAATTCGCTACCTACTCTGTCATCTTTCGCAAAATAAAGGCTGTTGTAAAATCATGTGTCGATAGTTGACATGTTAGCAAGCTTGAGCGTGTGTTCATTTTGTGATCTATGTTCGATATTTGAACTATTGACATCAATTTTGTTCTAACAAAATAATGTTAGACAATGTGCAAGAGAAAAAAACAATTTCAGCAAAGTCAGATATCTGTTTCTGTTTTGCTTCATGAATAAATTTTTGGCCTAGGTTTTAATCATTAATTTTGCCATTCCCGTGAATCTGAATAGCGATTAAATCTTGAGCTTTCAATTTAAAATGTGTGAAGCAATTTTTGGGAAACCAGTTCGGGTGAAATTGTGGTGGATTGGTCAATCTCTGTGAGCAACTACCCGGCATGAGAGTGACAGCTCTGAACGTTGTGGCTGAACGCCTGGTGGGGATTCGGACTGTCCTCAATGGAGATGCACCGTGAGATACCAATATAGACCCGTGATTAAGGCGCCTAGTCCATACCGAAGATAATAGTTGGAAGAGGTGAAGACCGAGAATCACCAGTACCGTATTGAATTTGGACCAGTTTGGACAGTTACCAAGTCTAACGTTCAGAACATGGAGTTTCGTCCCGAGTCTATCGTTCGTGGGTGTGGTTTTGTTTCAGGTACCGACCAGTCTCCGAAGTCTGAGCTCAGCTGGATCCCTGCACCCTAAAAATTAGATCGACCGGCTCAACAAAAGGAATGGCTAGCATCAGCTTCCTAAACAAACTGCGCACGGCTTGGAACCAGATGGATGACCCGAGCGACGACCCGACTAATCGACTCAAAAAGACCAATGTGGGAAAGCGAAGTTCTACCTGGATCAAGCGAAGAAGTTCCTGCAGAAGGCCGAAAAGAAGTCAAATGGCCCTGGGCCGTATAGAATCCCATTGTATATCTTCATGTAACTGTTGGTTAGTTTGTGGACTGAATAAAGCGTCTAATGTTACGTCGAAACCCCACCGTTGCCAATTTGAAAAGATTTCTTACTTTTTGCATAGTCTCACATTTTCAGTATAGTGCGACTCTATATAGTGCAGTGAGTTGAGAGTTGACTGTAAGTGAGTTGACTGTATCGACAGTTTACTGTGTTCTGATTGTTGCAGTTCAATACAAGTGCTTTGATGTGCTTGCTTAGTTTCTCCGATCAAAAGTTAGACAATTTCCGGTATCGATCCGGATCCCAAAGATACGGAATCCTGATTGTTTTTAGTTATTCTGATCCTGAAAATTTTGAGCCTGAATCACGATGTCAAAATCTCTGCCGAGTACGAATGCACATCTCTATTTCAAAGTTTTGTTGGTTTAAAAGACACTCAATAAGGTTTTTGTTGTGACTGCCGTTTATCTAGCAATACTCTAGCAAATATTTTCAATGACACTTTTTGCAGAAACTGTGATGCTAAACAATTACTTTATATCTATTTTTTTATTATTTGTCTTGTGCAAAGTCGATTTGTGGCACACCCAATTAATAGATATTGTGAAAAGTAAGAATAAATTTTGAGTACATTTTTTAAAAATGTATATATTTCGTTAAATTTGCATGTTTCATATGGACTGTCTTTTTTAAAGTTGTTCAGGAAGCGTAGTAGGACACGATGGAAGTCACAGAAATTTTTGAAAAAAATCGTGGCAACTTTTTGATTATGACTTCGTCATTTTCTCCGAAAGTCTTTTTTTAGCTGACCGTTGAACTAGTGAGCGCTGATATACAAAATAACCACATCAGTTTGTTGTAAGCTTTTAATTTGATCATAGCATTGCCGGCTTGTTTCGCAAATGCAATATTTTTGTTCAAATTTTAGTTTTTTTTCATTCGTGTATTTGTTTGATACACCTGTCTTTCGCTTGTTTTCTCACTTTTGTCAATCTCTTATTGATCCTCGAATTGTCCATTGCATTAACTTCTGTCGTTTTTTTCAATGTTTTACGTTTACTTTCAAGGTTGGTTCATCAAATTTATTCTTATAAACTTTGCAGATATGACTGCAGTCAAAAAGTAGGAGCTACGTGCCGTTTTCGTCCAACTTTGTCATCGAGGTCTTGTTTTTAAAAATTTAAATTTACTTTTCCTGAAGAGGTAAAGACCCATGCCATTTTGATTCTCAAGCTCTGAAAGGCACGGAAACACTTTGGTTTCCGAATAATCGAAAAAAATTTTTTTTCGGTTTGCCTTGGTCCCCCAAGGTAAAATTTAGAAAATTCAAAAAAAAATTTTCTTTTTGAATTCCCGCCAAAACATTTTTCAAGGGATTTATGGCTGTATTGGGAAGGGAAAAGGAATAAAGAGGCCACTTCTATGGCAAAATTATTAAAAAGTGAATTCTGGACTATTTAGATGTCCTGCCATGTTTTTCAACTGGGCCGTGGCCAAAAGTGACTCTATTGCATTTTATAGTCAAGAGTACTTCTAGGAATCATGTCTGTGGTAAGTGCGTGCGCGCATTTCTAACTTTCAAGGGGCGCAGGGGCTTGTAGTTAAGATGCGCACACCCACATACCTTACACACAAATCACTCGAAAGTGACTCTGGATGCATGAAAAAACATGCATACCAGAGTTATTTATGCGGTAGGCCCAGTTTCGAAACTATGTTCAAAGCTCTTTTGTTCAAAGTGTTTGTTTTTGATTTTAATAATAGTCGACCCAACTATGTTTTGTTAATAAGATAAAGCACTTTAAAAGACCAGTGTACAATAAAAAATCTAAACATTTGCTTAGCGAAAACAGTTTAATAGAAGGTACATGGTCAGCCACAAAGCGAACTCTTCGCCACCTGCATGGCACATCAGCCGACCTTTTCCCGAAATATCTTTATCAATATATGATTCGCAGAATGTACAGCAATACTAAAATTTTTGAGAATATCTTTGAATCTATTCGAACGATTTATGACTTTGATTAAATAATAAGTTAACCCTCCAATACAGTTTATTCTCCAGTACAGTCAACCCCAGTACAGTTAAACCTCCAATACAGTTTATTCTCCAGTACAGTCAACCCCAGTACAGTTAACCCTCCAATACAGTTTATTCTCCAGTGCAGTCAACCGCAGTACAGTCAACTCTTCAGTACAGTTAACTCTTCAATACACTTAACCCTTCAGTGAAGTTAACCCTTGAATACAGTTATTCTCCAGTGCAGTCAACGGCAGTACAGTTAACTCTTCAATACACTTAACCCTTCAATACAGTTCACCTTTCAGTATAATTAACTCTCCAATACTTTTGACCCTTCAGTAAAGTTAACACTCAATACAGTTGACCCTCCATTACAGTTAGCTTCCAGTACAATCAACACCAGTACAGTTGACTCTTTAATACACTTGAGCATTCAGTACAGTTAACTGTTAAATACACTTAACTGTTCAGTAAAGTGACTCTGGATGCATGAAAAAACATGCATACCAGAGTTATTTATGCGGTAGGCCCCAGTTTCGAAACTATGTCCAACGTTTTTCATTATTCTGTCAAAAAGAGTCTCCCGTTTTCCGGACTGTCGCTACGAGCCAAAGGCTCATCCATCCAAAAATTAAACGACAACCTTCAGGATTCACCCGGTTGATCGACCTGATCAGGTCAAGTAGTTATAATTACCGTATTTCCTGTAATAAGGCGGCACCTCTAATAAGGCGGCACCCCCAACTTCGAGGGTCTATATCTCGAAGCAGAGTAAATATTTTGGTTATCTGTTTGATGCGTTTTCTTAACTCCCACGAGCTCTACCGATTCTAATTTTCAGATTTTGGTGGCTCTATTAGACTTTAGGGGGCAACATTTTGCCTTGGTCCCTCCTGTTGTTTTTTGTTAAAAATTACCTTGGTCCCCTTGTCCATTATAGTTATATTGATACTCTGATTATGGTGATAATGCTGATTATGGTTAACATGATCACCTTGACCATGATCACCTTCAAAACAACACGGGGACCAAGGTAATTTTAACAAAAAACAACAGGAGGACCAAGGCAAAAAATGTTGCCCCCTAAAGTCTAATAGGGCCTTTTGGTTGAGCACCCGAAAATCTCGAGATTGAATTCAAATTTTTCGGATTTTCAGGGTTTGAAAAATAAGGCGGCATGCCGCCTTATTACAGGAAATACGGTAAGCTATTTTGAGGGAGGAGGAGGATGGAGTTTATCTAGTAGCGCCGAATATTCAAAATTTTGCAATTTTGCAATTTCGACCCAGAAAAAACGTTTAGTCTAAGCCAAAGCCGAAGCCTAAGCCTAAGCCTTAAGCCTAAGCCGAAGCCTAAGCCGAAGCCTAAGCCGAAGCCTAAGCCGAAGCCTAAGCCGAAGCCTAAGCCTAAGCCGAAGCCTAAGCCGAAGCCTAAGCCGAAGCCTAAGCCGAAGCCGAAGCCTAAGCCTAAGCCGAAGCCTAAGCCGAAGCCTAAGCCGAAGCCTAAGCCTAAGCCGAAGCCTAAGGCCGAAGCCTAAGCCGAAGCCTAAGCCGAAGCCTAAGTCTAAGCCGAAGCCTAAGCCGAAGCCTAAGCCTAAGCCTAAGCCGAAGCCTAAGCCTAAGCCGAAGCCTAAGCCTAAGCCGAAGCCGAAGCCTAAGCCTAAGCCGAAGCCTAAGCCTAAGCCTGAGCCGACCTTACCAGAGTATACCCCCCCCCCCCTCAATAAATTTTTTTAAAATGTAAGCCGAAGCCTAAGCTGGCCAAAAAAAGCCTCTGAAGAATAGAATAAAGAGCCTGTCGATTTTTCTAGCGTTTGATTTTCAATCGAAATTTCAAAGGTACCAACATTTAATGGCTTTTATTTTCCATGCCTACGTTATCCTAGTGAGCATCCTCTGTAAGGATCACTGAATATACCGTATTTCTCTTACTTTTTCACTTACTTACTGACTTATTTACTTCTCAACATTCCTCCGAACCTCAACTTTATTGGATCATGAGCTTTTATCATAGCATGCGATTTATATTTCAACCTACAGTCAAGTTTCGATATGGTGACACTCGGATATGGTGACGCCCTCGATATGCTGACACTGTTGATGAAAAAAAGATAACTCCGGGGATTCTACAATCCTCTCACCGACTTCTTCTTGAAAAGCGTCATAAGCAACAGGATCCGTCTAAAACTACTAGTTATTACTCCTCGAACTGTTTATATTTTGATTTTTGGAGTGGTGTATAATGTTCATGCTTGAATAATGTGCTTTTCTCTGAGCATCGTGAGTGGAGTTTCAGTGGAGTATTTTAGCTTTGATTATGAAGTCTTGATATAGTGACACTCCGATACAGTCACATACTTCTTGGAATCATGTCTAAGGTAAGGGAGTGCGCGCATCTCTTTAGGGGCGCCGGGGACTTGGAGGCTTGAGTTGAGATGCGAACACTCACATAGCTTAGACGCGAATCACTCGAAAGTGACTCTGGATGCATGAAAAAACATGCATACCAGAGTTTATTTATGCGGTAGGCCCCAGTATTTAAAACTATGTTCAACATCTTCTTGTTAATGGGCTCTGTGTGATTAGTGGCCCTCTTTTGTTCGTTTCCCTCCCAATAGATCCCTAATTCCCTTAAAAAATTTTGGCGAAAATTCAAAAAAAAATATTTTTTTTTAATTTTCTTAAATTTTTTATCATGGGGGACCAAGGCAAATCGAAATTTTTTTTTTCGATTTTTCGAAAACCAGAGTGTTCCGTGCCTATTCAGAGCCTTTCTTTTTCAGGAAAAGTAAATTTTTTGCTAGCTGGGGGGATTCCATAGTATAGCCCTGAAGTTATCGTTTCTGTTGTCTTGGTTGCTGTTTTTCGTTGTGTTAATGATGTTGAAACATCCAAGATGTTGAAACCATTTGATTGCTTCCTCATTTTTCCATTTTAACTTCGCAGACATCTTTTTATGGTGAAATTACGCAGCTCTTTCATCTATAAGCAAAGGTTATAGACAATGAATTTATCACAAAAAAACATCAAAAACAAAAAATTGATACAATTTTCAAGAATCAAGAAGGGTGAGACCTAAAGACAATAATGCCGACTTTGATTTTTTCTGGATTTAGTTTCATTGGATTTAGTTTCGCAATTTTTCTGGATTTAGGGTGGAGTGATGTTTGTGTAAAAAAAATGATTCAAGCACACTTTCAATAATTTAAGCACAATTTGAACACACAATTTGACCATAAGTCCTTCCAAATTTTATTGGTAGACACTTTAAACATGGGTAATTACACCTTGCATAATACAATCAAAATAAATGCCCACACGATAAATTGAACATGCATAATCACTAAAGTAGGGTGCATGATTATACAAACATTCCCAATTCGGCGTATTTGATGATTTTTCGAAACAACTTTCACAATTCATTGTTATCATGTGAAAGAGCATAGCAGAAAACGCTGTTTCCAGCCTGAAATTCAGATTTTGTATCAGTGCTACAAACGATTTTGCTGCTAATGCAAAAATTACCGGTGCATGTTTCAGCCCTCGGTTTTTTTTTTCAGCCCTCGGTTTATAAGAACACTTAGAACAAAGCACTATTTTGCACTTGACGGAGCACTATGAAAAAGCTCTACCACCAATAACAGCTTTAAAATGTAAGCCCTGAATTTTAGCTTTAATTTGATAGGTCATCTCTTCTTTTTCATCATTCCGAGAAAAGTTATGACGATCAACGAGAAAGTGCCGATTTCTAGTCAAAAACAAAGTAAAGCTAAGGTGAACTGTTGTTTGGTCGCATAAATACTGACTTTTCTTAAAATTTCAATATAAAAATTCACAAGTTAATCCACTTCTTGAAAGCTTATTTATTTCTCCACGAAATGACATGTCAGCTTTTTGTACGGATTGCACAGGCTGATAAACGGATGGTTGAAGTTGAAAAACAATATATTTTTTGAAGACAGAGTTTGATCCAAAACCTTTTCAGTGCTTTAAATAGGCTTCGGAACTAGAAAACATGAAATTTGACGATTGACTTGAGGAGTAACTCTCCAAATTCCACTTGGATTTAATATCAGCCTGATTGCTTTACTAAGACAGTCAAAAAAATGTCTAAGGCTAGCGTGAAATTTCCTTTTCCCTAGGATGGGGAAGGGGGGGGGAACTTTATATACGCAGTGCCTAAGGTCACAGACAGTGATGTAAAAGCACCGTGCTGCTGCCAAGTTTTTACTGGCACCGGTGCTGGTGCCAGTGCCAAATTTTAATGAAAAAGCACTGCACCGGTGCCGACTTTTTTGGGGCACCGCTGCCTATTTTAAACTGAAATTTGACTTTTTTTTCAATTTCAGTGAAACATGAATTGCAGATGATAGTTTTTTTGTTTAAATATTCTGTTTTACATATTAAGTAAATAAGCTCAGTAAAACACGTATTCATTTTTAAAACAAATAAAACAAACGATAAAAGCGAAAGAGTACTGAGAAAGAGGTGAGAGAATTGGATACTTATGTTAAGGAATGGTATACTTTGATGTTATAAAATATCATAAATCAATTTTATCATATATCAATACTCGATTTATGGTGCAACGGATTTGCTTTTTTCGCTTTTTTAATTTGGAAAATCTCAGGCCGAGAAACCCATTGGATGAAGAAATGAACCGACATTCAAACAGTTTTGAAGAGTCAATTAAATCCTTTTAAACTACTGGAAGCAAATAAGGAAGTGAGCTGATTTAACAAACAACTGAAAATATCAATTGATTTAGTTGTTCCCGAAGCTATCATAAATCGCACTCGTGACCTTGCCACCCCTGCCACGTCAGCTAGCGTAGAAGACTCTTCTCAGGTGTCGCAATAAGTACAATAAGGCATAAAAGCTGTTCTGGACCACTGCTAGTAACAAATAAATTTGTGATCTCTTACTCTGTTTTTCAGCCCAAAAGCCATATTTCGCCATTTTCTGTAATTTCATTTTTAATATTTTTTGACTAAGGAATTTTTTTAGAAAAGTGTATTATTACTTGCACCTTTGTTACATTGGATCGAATTTTCAGTGTCCCTCAATCCTAACAGCTGGAGAAAAAGTCCAACGCAACCATTATTGTTGAAAGCAGAACCATGTTAGTGTATAACAAGGAAATACAAGGAATGATTGATGATTAATTTTGTTTTTCCGCCATTTTTTCTAATCAACTGAAAAATATTTTTGCAAAAAAAAACACTTTCTGAAAAAATTATTCACTATTTCGGAGCCCGACACCGAAAAATAAACAAGTGCCATACAAAACGCCAGGCACTGAATTACAAAAACGCGGCGTGCCGGCGCCCGGCGCAGGAGGGTAAATCAGACAATATTCAGTAAGTGGATCACTACCTAGGTAATATCACCTAAGTGCTGCACCTTGTTACTACCGGCTGTGTAACACCAACTTTTATTAATTTTAGATGGGCCACCGATTGGTTTACTTTCTATTATTTGCAATGCGGAGTATGCTGGTCTTAGCCGCAAAACGGACAACCTTCACGCGTACTTAAAAAAATATTCGAAAACTTCCTATCAAAAATCTTTTATCTGTTGTCGATTAATCCTGAAAACAAAAAATGTGAGTAACAATTACTAATAATCCAAAAATTTCGGATCCGAGAGAGTAGATACTTTATTAGAGCAAATTTAGACCGGAGTGTGATTGTCCTGGAGAGTGAAATGTCCCAGAGAGTGATTATGGCCGGGTATTTCGGCGGGGTGTTTCGGCCGGGGAGTTTTGGTGGGGGTTTTTTGGCGGGGGCGTTTCGGGGTGGACCCATTGAAATACGACCTCAAACAACAAGAGATTCTTTTATTGGCAAGAAACAAACAATTGACATCGAAGGATAGTGAACTTGCGAGAATACATTGTCTATTCAAAGTGCAAAGTCCCAAGTAGTCTTCCATAAGGCGTGCCACAGAGAAGATGTCATTTGGATCATCCCGAATTCCAATAAGCTTTACACGAATATCATCTCCCTTGTAAACAACAGTCTCGTCCTGAAAAAGAAAGTCTCACATCAGAAATTACTGCTTCAAGACTTACTACGTTCTGTAACTGGCCGGAACACTGTCAGGACAAACTCCATACCCGGTGGACGCACTGCTAAAAAAAACATGTGCTGTTAAAACAACCTTGCCAACTTAAAAATGCCCTGTAGACGAAGCAAGTCAACGGAATTATGTTCACTAATAATCCAGCTTTAGTCACTTGAAATACCTGAAATGCAGCGTATGACAACCTCGAACCCCAGCCCCAATTTAGATGACCGTTAGAGT
Source organism: Ditylenchus dipsaci (assembly GCA_004194705.1). Lineage (NCBI taxonomy): Eukaryota > Metazoa > Nematoda > Chromadorea > Rhabditida > Anguinidae > Ditylenchus > Ditylenchus dipsaci. Next base: position 2,076 of record SADC01000816.1, on the reverse strand, counting down.
GAAATGTCACGTACCATTTGGCCGGGGTATTTCGGTTCCATCGATGACTTGACCTTTGAAGAGACGAAAAACCAACGCCTTGAATTTGACCGGATAGACGAAAACCAGCCACGACCTAAAAGTTGATAAAATACACCCGAAAAATCCTGAAGTAAATATTTCACCTCGTTGGATGATGGATCCAGCAACCCCCTGAAAACAAACGAGAAAAGCAAGAGACGGCGATGGTAAAGAAATAAAAACTTATCTAATACAACGGCACGCAGCAGCACTCTGGACCTAGGTAGAGATGCCAGATCACCTAGACAACAAGAAATTTCAACAAGAACAAAAGGAAAAACTCACACCAAAATAGAGACGCAACTTTTAATAAAAAATATTTTCGCATTTCAAAAAAATAATTACGGGAAAAAATAAATGGTCCCCCGCAAATTCAAAATTACAAATTGCCATGACTAGGAAGAGGTCAGGTCCTTTAAGGACCCGCGAACTCAATGGATCAACTGATACTTAAAGGTGGGTGACATTAGGGGGGGGAGGGTTGTGAAATGAATTAAAACATTAGTGTGAAAAATGCTCACCAGTTCCATAATCATTTTTTAAATAGTATTTTGTATATTACTTTTGTGATAGGTTTCATTAGGTAATTTTGAATGATTCAGTGAAACCGATCATAATACAATTGCTAAATTCTTCATGTAAAATATTTTTGCTTGGCATTGGTCAACCACCCCTCCCCCCCAAATGGCACCCCCCTACCCTTTAAACTGACTCTTGGACAGTACTCAAAGATCACCATACTACCATACTTCGATGCAGGTGGCTTTGGATGTTTTTTCGACAATTTAATGGCATTCTGAATGATTAAAGCTATTTTCAACTCTAAAGTGTTTTTCTTGTAATTTTGACCTGATAAGCAAAACACGACGAATTTGACTTCTATACTTGTCACCCCTTGTACATACAGGTCTGAAAGTTGGTAAAAAGTTATTTTTACCCACTTCATAAACCCATTTTTGCCGACACTAATTTTTGGAAAATCGAAATTTTTCGTGGCTGAAATGATCATTTTCATGGGTGAAATGGTTGGTTTCATCATGAAAATGCAGTCAAAAAGTAGTTGAAATAAAAAAAAACTCGATTTTGACAATTAATTAAAAAATTTTCGCACACTGTTAACCGAATTGGGAGCAGGACGTTTCGCTCCCGGGCGTTTCGCTCCGGCCGTTTCGCTACGCCGTTTCGCTACCGGGCCGTTTCTCTCCGGGCCCTTTCGCTCCCGGGAAGAAAAATATACCGATAATTGTTTTATTTTTTGTGATACATTTTTGCTTTTAGAAAATTGCTGTTTATAACATTAAAAGTTTTTTTAGTGATGGACGCTCGAAGCATGCTAGATCTTATCGAAGGCTATTCAAGTGATGAAGATACTGAACAGCAAGCCGTTCTGGAAGTCAATCAGCTAGCCTTGGTGGAACAAGTCGAGGAAGAACTGGCAAATGTTGAGGATCAGTTACCAGCCGTTAATGAACAACCTGAGCCAATCGTATCGGTAATTTTATATTTTGGCCGATGAAAAAGGTTTTTATTCTTATTCATTTATGTTTTTTAATGTTTGATTTACAGAATTTGCTATTCGGGCGGGAAAGTCATCGTGATTGGGCAAACGTGATTGGGCAACGCAGTGGCTTTGTCTTTCCCGTGATGTATGCTATACTTCTCAACAAGCAGCAACAAACATATGAAAGATGTTCGAAATGATCAAGGCAGTCTGGCCGACCTTGCTCCAACAAGTTTTTCCGTCGACTTCGAATTGGTTCGCGAATCAATGCAATTGAGCAAGTATTTCCTGGCAAGTGCATCGAATACGTCAAAGCTGATAGGAACATCTTGGCCGTGGTGGAAGACTTCGAAAACAGAAATGTGATGGACTACCTCAGAGGCATTGCTCTGAATTTTGTTATGGGTGAATAGATCTTTGATGTTATTGCATTTATCGCATTTTATTGTTGTTCTGAAATTGGTTATGTTTCCTTGTTGTTTCGGTGAATAAATTTATATTGAATGGTGTATTTT
>SADC01000815.1:0-21100 GCA_004194705.1 Ditylenchus dipsaci | reverse complement strand
CTCCGAAATTATTGTTTCAATAATTCACTCTATAGTTGATATTAATGATCGAAATAAAGGGCCGACACGGAATCGAATCTGACAACCACAATCACCACGCCACGACCGCAATACAACTGAACTGACTAAGTAACTCTATAAACTTCGTTTTCACTCGATTTTATTTTCCATATAACAACAATACATGATCCAAGAAAGTAATTTCTAGTAAAAAAAGTGTCCGCGCGCGTTTTGAATTTGCCAAATTCTCATTGTCATCAACAATATAGTCCATAAAAAAATTATTGAAATAATTAAACCGAAAATTTTTACGCAAAAACTAAGTAAGTAAGCCGGCCTGCGCCTAACTAGGTCATGAAAGCCTATTTAATTACTGAGAGGGTACATGAACTACGCAAGTACTTATATATTTTACTTGTGACATCAATATCCTCTCTCACCAATCCGGTGCTACTATGTTGCGATCGAATCTCTCAGCAAACTCGTGAGTTGTTTGCTTCTAGTATCATTTCTTCTAGTTTTGGCTATGGCATGCCAGTTTTCTTTTTTTTTTTGAAAAATAGAGAAAACCAGTATTTTTCCCAGTTTTGAGTCTAAGGCATTTTACGGAACCTTAATGCTTATTAGCCAGTCGATCTTTATACAATCTCGAGCGTCGATAATCTCCGAGCGTCCTCAACAGCCAGCCGACCAGAGAAGAAGCTCCTGAAGGACAGGATTGAGCGATGGCTGACTCAATTGATGGAGGAAATAGAAGAGGTGAAAGTCAGTGTTTAGAAAAATCGACAAATTAACACAGAAATCGTGTTTTTTTACGGAAGGGCTTAAAGAAGAAAGCTGTTTTTGCTAAGTTAAGTTTTAAGTTTTCAACTAATTCTTATTGAACAGTTCACAGAAAGAAAAAGTACTAAAAGTCATTGTAAACATAGTGCACACGCTGTTTGTCTCTAAGGAAACTTTTGTCACCCGGCTTTTTTTCAAATGTTTTTTTATATATCTTGCTCTCTATTCGTAACATTTTCTGAATCCGTATAAAAACGTGGAGGGCGACCTTTAGGCACCGAAGAATAAGGTTTTATCGACAAATCGCTGTTTTGGAAAGTTTTACTTTTGTCTGAACCTAATTTTCCCACAAGAAAATCTAGTCACGGATAAGCTGTTGTTGCTTAAGAAAGCCTGCTTAATCTGCGTGGAATGATATAAATGCTTTAATTCAAATCAAAAACATTTTGCTTATTCAAATATCCTGAAAGAATACATGTCAAAAGATCGTAAAATTCTGGTGTAGTACGATTTTGACTAATTTACTAACTTTTCGAATTTTTTATTTATTCTGCTCTTCATTCATCGAGCTTTCTGAATCTGTAATAAAAACGTTTAGCGAGAGCGTTGAGGTATTGAAAAATAGGTTTTTAGCTAAAAATTTCTGTTTGAAAAAACGTAACATTCTGTTAAATGTCAATTTTCTCAAGAAAAAAGAATTATATGCAAAGTTTATTACCATAAGAAAGCCTGCTTATTCCGCGTAGAATGGTATAATGTGTTGAGAGTCTGTAGTATTTTCGGGTTGTAATTATATCGTATAATTATGTGAATTATAACTATGTTTAAAACAGCACTGTTATTATATATTACAGTAAAAATATAACAGTGCAACATTTCCATCAATTATGACATCCTACCAGCCCAATATTGTCATACTGTTTAAGGGCGGGTTGTGCCGACCGGGGTGGCTTGCCAACCTACCCAAGGCTTCATATGTTATATCGCCAAATATCTTAAAAGGACACAAAATCTAAGAAGGACAGAAGTCCTTTCACTTGGCCCAGGAAAGTCCTCCTTTCCCACCCTTCCTCTTGTTTTATACTGGGCGAGCAAGTGCGCGCTAGTTCCTGGGGAATTTTGGCCATCGTAGACTGCTCTTTGGTTCTTCCAGGTCTTCCAGCCCCCTATAACAGGGTCTGAATTGAAAATTATTGAAATTTTACAGCAAAACAGAATTATCAAGCGGTGTCGGCGCTGCATGAGTGCCGGCGCTGGCGCCGGCGCATGCGCTGGGTCTTTTTTCAAGAGGTCGAAGCGGCGCTGGCGCCGGAGCAAAAATTTTTTAAGAGAGGCGCTCGCGCTGGCGCTGGGGCCGGAACAACAAGTTGGAACAACACTGATAATAATACATATATATATTTGTTGATTTTTTTGCTATATTTTAGGCTTTAGGCTTAGGCGAGGTTAGGTCGCGTACGTTAGGATGGACTTAAACATGTCTGACCCGCTCGAGTCAGTTCTAATATATGATGGCCTGCCCTCGCTGAGCCTAAAAATGGGGTGGGTTAAGGTGGTTATATCCGGTAGCCGACACCTTCCGTAGGTATGCCTATGCCAGTATTTTTCAGGTTGAATTACTTTGATGTGCTGATGTGGCACTGATGTATTATTGATAATACCCTAGATACACCATCTGGCTATATCTATGTAACGCGAAAAGTGCATCTTCGACCCTGATGTAACGCAATAAAAATAGCACTTTAGTAGAGAACGTGTTCTTCTAACTGCTTTTCGCGAAAAATACAATTTTCGAAACACCAGTTTGCGAAAAACTACCGTTTTCGAAAGAGCAAGAAACTTTGTTTCAAAACTTGAACATTGAAATATTTAATCAGACTCTTCTTAAATTAAAGCACTCTTATTGATAATCTTCTTTCTAAGAGATATTGTACCTCGTGGTGCTTTCATCCTGCTTGAAAATAAAAATTTTAAATTTTCATGAGATTTCGATGAAAAAACTGAATTGAAGCGATTTCGCTACTTATTCAGCTCCACCAGCACACGGTGATCAAGAAACATGTGAATTAAGTCTAATTAGTAAAACAATATCTAAAATAAATAAAATTGTTTAAAGTTGGTTAAAAATTTAAAAGGTTACTGTCGTCTCTTTTCTGGAATAAACATACAACTCATGTTGTCTTAAAGAAAGGTTCAATATGTTATATTCACTAATTCAACAACTTAGTAATAGAGCATTGCAAAAATATTTCTATGGCACTTTTGCGCTCGGACCCTTTTTATTAACTGTAAATAGTAGGGTGGATTCGGTCGTTAACCGAACCGGTCAGTTAACCGAAAACCGTGTTTTTTTGGTCAATAGAGCGAAACCGAAAACAGACCGACAAAATGTGGGAAAACCGAAAACCGGGTTTCGCAAAAATGGTTTATTTAAGTCAAAATTAACCGAAAACCAGGTACAGGTCGGTCAACCGACCGAAATTAAAAAAAACAGAACGAAAACCGGTTTGAAAAAGATCATAGATCATAGATTCATTTATTGGCTCACAAAAAAACTTGAAAAATTGGCTCACGAGTTGCATACGGAGTCATCTTTTTTTTCTGAGGCATTTTGCCTAACCTAAGCCGATCCCATGCATCTGCTTTATTATTGCAAGCAACTAGATATCCCTTTTTCTCGTGTTCTACTTGATCTTGTAGAAGTTTTGGCAGATGAATGAAAGAAACTGTTTGATAATTATCTTAACTAATGCATCACAAATTTTTTAAAAAATATTCAAAAATGTTTTGATCAAATTGATGTTAAATGTAATACGTATATTCATTCATTAAGTAAGCTGCTATTATTTCCTTTTTTTACAAGACACAGACAATGCTTTAAACAACACAATTCATGCTATATCCAGAATGACACATACAGGCAGGGCCGAAATTTGAGGGGGATGGGGGTCACAGGGGTAATCACCCCCTCCTCCCTCTTCGGCGCCCCAAAGGCCTGCGGCCGCCCCGAAGAGGCGAAAAAAATGTACTTATCGTTGTGAAGTGACGACTTAAAATTTTGAATATAGAATTTTAACGCAAAAAGAAGTAAAATTATAAAAGTAGAAATGGTTAATAAAATTAAGATATGTGATAATCAAAGTTGAAATATTGTAGAGTTGTTCAACGGCTAAATAGCCGGCTATTTAGCCGGCTATTTAGCCGCTAAATAGCTGAAAATAGCGGCAAAAATAACCGGTAAATAGCCGCTATTTAAATAATGAGCTATTTTTAAAAGAAACTAGAAAAATAAATAAAAAATAAGAAAATTTGAAAGAAATTAAGCATTAATTTTTTATAAATAGCCGATTTTCGGCTATTTGCGGCTATTTAGCCGGCCATATAGCCGGCTAAATAGCCGAAAAATAAATAGCCGGCTATTTCAACAACCCTAAAATATTGTTAAAACTTGGAACATGCACAACTTATCACTAGGTTGGATTTGTTAATATTTGGTAATGATGAATTGTAAGAAAAAACTTTAACCAATCAATTTTTAATTAATATTCTATTCATAATACAGTCAAACTTTATCCTGAAGAAATCTCGGGTTTGTTTAGTCGGAGGTTTTTTTAAAGGGGCATGCTCGCCGCCGATGGGAATATTTTTAAAATTGGAAAGGGCGGGTACCAGGTAAATTTAAAAGAATTATTTCGAAATTGATTCTTGAACTCATTTCGTGTCATTTTCGCAGACCTGCGCCGCGTCGTGGAAATTTTTCGCTCCTGATTTTTTCTTTTCTTCTACACTACCTACTTCTTTATGTTTGTTTACCTTTCTATGTTTCTACATCTCACCACAGCATATTTCAGATCCGCGATGTTTCTAAGAAGTAGCCCATTTTTTCGCTGGGAAAGGTGGTGTTGTCATTCTTGAAGCTGCAGCATTCTGTCGCATGTACGGCCGCAGATGAATTTTATTAAATAAGTTGTTACTTTTATCGGCCGTCTCTTGCTTTTCTCCTCTTTTTTTTCTTTTCAGGTGTCTTTGAGTGACGGGAGAGGAGTAACTTACGGATGCTCTACATGATGGACTGTGAATACAAATGATTTTTAATGCTTTCGTGATTGTATTATTTGTCATGTGCTTGTGTTGTGTGTCGTATAAAATGTATCAGTCTCAGATTATAGACTTGGTGTTTCTCTTCGTAATCCAGCTCAACAGCCATTCCTTCACAGCTCTTTTTTTGCTTTTTGCAGTTTGACGTTTTTAGCTTGTTTCCTTCAACAGTTTATGATGATTTATAGAAAAACTGCTCAAGAATATACAAAACACTGCTTTTTTACAAATGGTGTGTCCAGTTTGCCACAGGAAAGCCGGCCGTGATGCTAGACTAGCCCTTTATCTATCTATTCGTGATCAGAATCATGTTCTTGTTGGTCAGAGAGTTGTGGTGTGTTTCAAGCATTTCTCCAAAGACAAACTGATCAGACCCAACAATTTTATTGTGGGTGTGGAACCAGGAGCACAAATCATCGATTCTTTGGAGTCTTCTCCTGTGCCGGCAAATGAAGCTGACGATGTTCAAAGTGATCCTCCGCTCATTATTACTCACGATGAACCTGAAATTTTCATACCAGCGCCTAAATTAGTTTCCAGTCCGAAATTTAAATTCATTTTCGCTCACAAAAATCGTCAATTAATACAAAATATCGTGTTTTTTTAAACAGAAAAGTTTAAAAGAAAAAGCTGTTTTTTGCTAATTTTTGTCTCTAAGAGAAACTTTTTGTCACCCGCCTTCTTTCAAAATCTTTTTTCCTATCTTACTCTGCTTTCGTAGCGCTTTCTGAATCTGTGATAAAAAAACGTGCAGGGTGACATTTAAGGCACCGAAAAATAAGTTTTTATCTACAAACCGCTGTTGTGTGAAGTTCTACTTTAGTTCTGAACCTAATTTATCCACAAGAAATATAGTCACGGAAAAGCTTTTGTTATTATGAAAAAGCCCGCTCAATTCTGCGTGGAATGATATAAATGCTTTCATTCAAATCAAAACATTTTGCTTATTCAAATATCCTGAAAGCAATACAAGTCAAAAATAATCGTCAAAATTCTAGTGTGTATACGATCTTGCCTCATTTACTAACTTTTTGTCACCCATGTTTTTTAAAGGTTTTTTTCTATCTCGCTCTACTTTTGTCGAACTTTCTGGATCTAAAATAAAAAACGTGTAGGCCGAGCTTTAAGATATTGAAAAATAGGTTTTTAGCTAAGAATTTCTGTTTCGTAAAATAAGACTTTTTTTGTTAATTGTTAATTTTACTTAAAAAATGCAACTATATGCAAAAGTTATTATTACCACAAGAAAGCCTGCTCAATTTTGCATGGAATGGTATGAAATGTGTGACGACCCTGCAATGAAAATTTGAAGGCTGCATGAAAAAGAAAGGAAATAGCCATATTTCAGACTTCCGGGTTGAACTTTGAATCGGCCATATCTCGAAATCCAAATATGAAGTTAGCGTTCTGTGAAGGGGTGAACTCACTCAGAATTGTCTTCTCTTTCGAATGAGACCAAAACTAAAAATTTCAAAAAATTTGAGGGAACGGGAAGTGGTTTATTTTCACAGAAAATGCCTTTCAAAAGCAGTTTCACAAGCATATCGACCTCGCTAAACACGAATCCGGTGCCATTTCAGGGTTGCCCAGCGAGGAGAAAGTTTTAAACTTTCTCCATTATTACATTAGTCGAATCTCTTTCATTCATTATGGTCCAGAATTTTGTTTAACTGCTTTGTTGCATCTAACTTTCGTCCACTCGACTCAAAACTGTTTGTTCTTTTAAAATCTGCAATTTATTTTCGATCGCCTTACATAAAGGACCTAAGAAAGCAGCCCAAGTGCCCGCCTTCTCCAAAGAGTATTTTTCTCTACACCAACTTTTTTCATTGCTTTTTTTATTTGAAGATAGTGCAGAATAAAAGTTTTAAAGCTTTAGGGATTAGCTTTAGGGCTGTTGACAATGCCAATGAATCACGACATCTTTAGTAACGCCAACGACGATGTTAAATGACCTCAGATAATTTGCGAGAGTTATTCTCGAGCATAAAATACATACATGGACTCTTTCTACCGCGCTCCAATAAGAAAACGCAGTAAAAAATGAAAAATAGGACATCCAGGTACCCTCTCCAAGGGATTTACTTTGGTCCCCCAATGCAAAAAGTCCAATTTTGGGCAAAAAATTTTTTTTTCAAATTTGTCGGCCGCGCCCTAAGAACATGTTCTCTACACGTTTTAGATGCTGAAACACACGAAAAACTATTTTTAATAGATTTTTGGACGACCCCATATAAGGCACTCCGGCCCTCAAATGTTCAAATATTCTAAATGCGCTAAAATGCATGAAAAGAAGCAGTAAATGCAGCAAGTTATAAGTTTTTTGAAAAAATTTTGTATCTTAAAATTGAGAAAAAAAATTTTAAAATCAAAATTTTAACCTGATTTTTAAAAACATGTGTTTCGCCATTCTATTTTTAAATTTTACTTTACATCATACGAATATCACTTATGCAAAACAAAAATCTTTTTATTTCATTATGCTGTGCTTTCTTTCTTTAAAAACTATTGTGTTTATTTTTCATTTATTAAAAACGTATTTTTATCACTCGTATGAAGGCTTACTTGTACTTACTTTTATTGTCATTAGAAATGTCTTTTTGCTTGTTTTAAATAGCACGCTAAGTTTAAAATTTATTTCAAGCCAAATTTTTGTTTAGCCTAGTGATTTCTCTGAAAATTATGTCATTAACTTTGTCATTACACCTCTTATCTGATGATGTGCTGTTAGACGTGCTCATATTTCTAACTAGAGATGACTTAGACAGGCTCTGTGTGACATCCAAAAGTTTTATCAACTTATTGACAAGCATTTACGATTTAAGCCGCTAAGAAGTCTTGTTTTGTAAGTTTTGATTTAATTTGTCACTTTAATCTGTTTATACCAAACTTTATGAGATTGGGGTGAGGACAGCCGACTCCTCAAAGAAGTATTTTTCGGACAATACTTTTCTCTCCGCCTAAAACAGTTCTTTTTCCGCCTGAAACACTTTTTCTCCGTTTAATTTAAATCTTTTTTCTCCTAATTTACTCTTTTTTTCCGACTAATTATGATTCTCGACACGAAATTAACCATTTTTTGTGTGAAATTCAGAGGTGGCAAAGACCAGATGGCTCAGGGTCCACTCTGGAATGGCCAAAAGGCCAAAATTATTTGTTTTTGTGGGTATTCTAAAAAGACAATACTTTTTTTCCGACTAAAACACTTTTTTCCGACAAAAATATTTTTTCCGACCATTTTCATTTCCGACTAAAACACTTTTTTCTCCGACTAATTTACTTTTTTTCCGACTAAAACACTCTTTTTGAGACTATTTTTGATTCTCGACACAAAATCAACCATTTTTATTTTTTTTGTGTGAAATTCATGGGTGGGCAAAGACCAGATGGCTGAGGACCCACTCCGGAATAGCCAAAAGGCCAAAATAATTGGCTGTTAAAGGTTTTTTAAAGGGGTAAAATTTTCGAGAAAAATCGATTGAGCGGATCAGATTTTGGGTCTGATGGGCTTAATCGTCCACAACTTCACCCTGAACACTCAAAACCACTATAAACCTAGAGTCCTGAGTGATTAAGCCCATCGGACCCGAAATCAGATCCGCTCAATGGATTTATCTCAAAATGTTTACCCCTTCAAAATACCACAAAAACCAATTATTTTGGCCTTCTGGGCATTCCGGAGTGGGTCCTAAGCCATCTGATCTCTCCCCACCCCTGAATTTCACATGAAAAAATTTGAAAACGGTTGATTAATAATTGAGAATCAAAATTAGTCGGAAAAAAGAGTAAATTAGGCGGAAAAAGAAGTAAATTAGGCGGAGAAAAAAGTGTTTTAGGTGGAAATGAAATTAGGCGGAAAAAGTGTTTTAGGCGTAGAAAAAAGTATTGTTCGTATTTTTCTGCAAGCCAACTTTTTTCATTCTTCACCTATTACACACCTTTTTCACCGACAATACCAAAAGAATTTGGCCGCTTCGCAGTCAAGACAAACAGACTTGAAAATTTAAGCTGAACAACAAAGTGCAGCTCTTATAATTCCCGACGAAGTCGGTGATAAGTCCAAATTGAGAAAGTAACCAAACAACTCATGTAGGCTTTTCAAAAGGGTTTTAGATGTTTAATAGCAATAAAGCTTATAGAGGTATGAAATCCCATTTTGAACGAGGAAATGCACTTTTAAATGCATACAAAATTTATATTTTAATTAGTGAACAACGAAAAAATTCGAAAGTAAAATTAACTCTTTTTTTACAGATATGTTATTTTTGTAAAGAAAAGTGCTTGTAAAATTCTTTCACAGCGGTTTTGAACTATGAATTTTAACATCAAAAAACAGAACAAAAAGTGTCGGCCGTTTGACACCAATTGCAGCAAAAGACTATCATAAATTCTCAACAAACTATGCAAACAGAATACACAGGCTGTAACACAAATTCCAACAGTTTTTTTTATTTTGGAACCGTTAGATTGAGCCAAACCTCAATATTTTTTTATACAATTACAAAATTTTTCAAAATGGGGCCCTTGAAAGAGTAGTATTCCAAAAGCGTAAGGTAGGCCTTTGAAAGATTCTCTATGAATTTTTGAAAATACCTGATTGTTTTGATTGTTCTATCATATCCTTCTGATATTTTCACATAGTTGTGAAATAATCACTATATTATTGCAAAAAATTTGATTTTCGGCCAATTTAAAGCAAAATCACAAATTTTGCTGTGTGCATTTTTTCTCAAAAGATGCTGTTTTACCCGTGTAGCTACCGGGGTGCAAGAATCTAATTGCAGTTTCAGAATCTACACAAAGACTGCATCTGATAGCATCAAATTTGTAAACAACATCAAACGCGGGAAACTAAAAGGTAGCTTCTGTGACAATTTTTTGTATGCCGCAGAGCGTGCTTAGTTCCTGACAAACCTGGTTCTCTAGCTCTAAAAACTCACATAATGTGGTAGAAAGTTCACTCAAAGTTTTAAAACACTTCGATAGGAATATCATGGTTTTTCAAACTGACCCAAGGCTAGAGTTGGAAACGGGACGGGAAAATTTCCGCGATTTTCTGCAAAAAAATTTCGAGCGAAATTTCGAATATTCGCTGTTAGCGCCAAATTATCGAAATCACCCAGGTCGGAGTCAGGTTCCCTCCTTTGTAAGTTAAATATTCGTGTTGCTAGGCTAGACTTCCATAATGTAGAACACAATTTAGCATTATAATAGAAGAGAACGAAGAGACCGGTGAAATCACATTTGAGTCTGACTGTTTGCAATCCTGTATAGTGCCTGATCATCGACACCTTCTTTGTTGGCTAGAAAATTGTTACATAGAGCTACTTTTGTTTACGGTATATTTTTTCGCTAAAAATCTAAAATGGTTTTTTAAGAAGTTGGAATATTATTTATGGAATATTTATTTTAGAATATCCAATTCACAACTGCATTTATTTGTGATATGCTAACTATGCACCCAAACAGCTTAGTTATTAAGCACTTGTTTATCGAATACGGATTTTTGAACAAGCAGAAGTCAGACATGCAGCACTATTCTATGACAAATGAACAATTACAACAACTATTTTCAGTTCCATTTTTTCGGGTAAGCACGTAACAGTTTAATTGTACGACGCGGTTTCGAGGTGTTATGCTTAGGCTCAGGCCATAACAAAGATCAAACTTCTTGTAGTCTTTTTAGTAAATTTTAAGTTCATTTTTCAGTTATTTATCACATTAAGCTCAGGCGTTTTTTCTATTGAAAGGGCCCTCTCTAAGAAATAAGCCCGCTCGACTCTGAGAACATATATCTCAACATATATCAGAGTTGAAATCTTCCAAAGCTGTTGATTGCGTTTTCTTGACTCCAAGTGCTCTACTGATTCCATTTTTTTAGATTTTGGTTGAGAACCCAAAAATCTCGAGATCGACCCCAAATTTTCCCGATTTTCAATCCGATTTGATTGAAAAATAAACCAAGAATTATATCAACTCGCACCCGAAAATATCGAGATCGACACCCGGATTTTCCGATTTTTAAGGAGTTAAAAAATAAATAGGCTGACCCGTTTGATAGAAAAAATACGGTGGACATGTGTATATTAGAGTTTCGGCGTTATTTGGATATGAACTCTCTCAACCCAAATTCACTTTTTCAAAGTGTTTCCAAGCACCCTATATTGACCTAGAATCGCTTCAGGAAAAATTTGTATTTCAGTTCTAGTACCGTATTTTCTCTATTAAACGCCCCGGGGCGTTTATTGTTCAACCCAAAAAAAATTCTGAAATTGTTAATCAAAAATGGCTTTAACTTTGAAAACCTAGTCAAAAGGGGGGCGTTTATTAGAGAGGGGGCGTTTATTGAAGAGAGGGCGTTTAATAGAGAAAATACGGTATATTAAAAATTGAGTTTCGAGGCAACCAAAGGTTCTTTTTAAACTATTTTTAAAGAGATTCAGGGCTGTTTCGAGGTGTAAATGGATCGAAAAAGGTCAAGTTTAACAATATTAACAAAACTATGTTTAAGATCTTCTTTTCTGTTCGAAATTGGGCCTTTTCGGTCCATCTCGGCTCCAATACAGCCTTGAATTCTTTTTTAAAAGGTCAAAATGGTTACTTTTCGGTGGTCCCAAAACTCAATTTTTTATTGACCAGAACTTAAAAATGTGTTTTTTGAGCTTCTGAGGCGATTTTAGGTTGATATAGGATGTTTGAGAATGTTTCTAAAAAAGTTGATTCGGCTGGGTGGTTTTATCCAAGTAGCGTCTTGTTTAATGTCGTTTTGGATAGAGTTGTGAAACGGGAAATTTTCCGGGGAAATTTTTCGTCAAATTCAGCTGAATTATTCTTTTTAGAATTGCAAACGGGCAGATTTTGTTTTTGATGAGTACAGCCAAGATCTGTGCCAAGAGAGACTGGAGACCATTCTATCTCTTTCATTTTTGAATGACATTTTTATCTCATCATATGTCACTTTTGGAGCAGCCAATCTAGAGCTAATTGCTGAGTGGCTGCATGACAGAACTGAACAGTCAAGGGCTTTGAAAACAATGCACATCAGAGGCTTTAATCCTAGCATACGAGACTATTTAAACTTTGTGGACATTTTAAAGACGGTATTATCACCGTATTTTTTTCTAATTATAGACCCGGGTCCATGAATATATACCCGTTATTTATACCTGTTTCTATTATTAGGGTCACCGAAAAGTTCAACTTTCACAAATGGCATGTTTAACTTTGAGAAAATATATAATTTCTTAGTTTGGCTGTACGAAAAAGGGTAACAAAACATTTTGGTAACAGCGAAATTTGGTAACAGCAAAATTTGGTAACAAATTTTTTTTTGATAACAGCGAAATTTGGTAACAATCATTTTGGTAACCAGAATTCGGTAACAAACTTTTTGGTCAAGGGTGAAAGTTTTTGGTACCTCGAAATTTAAGCGCTGTTTTGCTGAGTGGTCGATTTGCTAAGCGGTCGTTTTGCGAAGATTTTTTTTGCTAAGCGTCAAATTGCTAAGAATTTTTTTGTTAAGGCGCCCATTTGCTAAGAATTTGTTTGCTAAGGCATTCTTTTCCTAAATTCCGATTTGCTAAGAACTTTTCTACTTTTTCGTACTTTCCCTTTTTCTAAATGTTCTAATAGGGATCGGACATTTTTCCGTCGGACATTTTTCCGCCGAATTTTTTTCGTTTTTGCTGATTTCAACGTGGAATCTAAGTAAATTAATATTTTCAGATGAAGTCCAAACTACTCCAAACCATCCTAAAACACCCAAAGTACCCTAAAGCCACCAACTTGAATACCTGGTGTAGGTATCACCTGTCCAGGTGGATGTCCGCTTGGATGGCCTAAAGATAAAAAAAATTAATTTAAATAAAAAAATCCATTTTCCAAACTAAAAAATTTGTGAAGAATTGGGTTTGTTTACACCAAAAGTGCGATTTTACCTACCCAATCTCAAATAAACGGTTAAATACCACCTGGATAGGTTGATAACAAGAGTAGGGGTAGATTCACTAAATGACCTGGAAGGTCAAACGTTAGTGTTTTTACATATAAAATTATGGTAAAAAAAATTAAGTGTGCACCCAGGTGGATTCGAACCAGCAACCTCGGCGGTGGCTATCCAAGTGGTCGTCCACTTGGATCAAAATTTTTTTTCACGTTTTCGGATTCCAAGATAATTTTTCTAAACTAATTCGAGCATGCTGAAGATGGTTTGACAGTGGTAAAATCACGTTTTATCGAAAAAAAATTAAGTTATCGTAAATTCTTGATTTTGATAAGTCAAGAGTTCACAATAACTCAGAAATTTATCGATAAAACGAGAGTTTATCACTGTCAAACCATCTTCAGCATGCTAAAATTAGTGCAGAAAATGGTTTTGGAACTCGAAAACGTGAAAAAAAATTCGATCCAAGTGGACGACCACTTGGATAGCCACTGCCGAGGATGCTGGTTCAAATCCACCTGGGTGTATACATTTTTATCATAATTTTGAGTGTTTACGTGGCGTAGAGGTCCATATACTCATCACCAAGGTTACTGGTTCGAATCCCTCTAGTTGCAATCAGTCCAGAGTAGAGGACCCCGATTCAAATTTAACGCTTCCAGAACAATTTTAGGTATGGTTTTGTGTAATTTATGCAAAAGTAGAATAAGGCGCGAATAAAAAGAGAGCAAGAACAATTAGAAGCTGCATTCCGTAACCGTTACCAGAATGTTTGTTACTAAATTTCGCTTCACCAAAAGTTTGTTACCGAAATTCGCCGTTATCAAAAAGTTTGTTACCGAATTTCGCTGTTACCAAAATGATTGTTACCAAATTTCGCTGTTACCAAAATGTTTTGTTACCTTTTTTCGTACAGCCCTTAGTTTTATGGCTTTTCAAATTTCTATAAAAGTAGGTTTGTAGGTTTTTGCATTTTTTTATAAAAGTTCGACTTTGACTGTTTTGTCGATAAATCAATGTGATTTTTAAACCGTTTGAAATACGACAGACTTTCACTTTTTACAGAAACTTAAAAAAATAAAACCAAAAGATATGTTTTTTTTAAAGTTAAATATGTTATTTTAAAATTAGACAGGGTTTCCATAACTATAGGCAGGTCCATAATTGAAAATGGTTCTATAATTAGAACAATACTTTATATCATTTTATAAACAAAAATGTTGATAGGTAAGGGTTGCGTTATCAGATGCACTTAGCATAATGGAGCTCGTCTATTCTAAATTTGAATAGAATCGCCCACGCTGAGCGCTCAGATGGAGAACATAGCCTCATATTCGATAAAAACTGCGTGTTTTCTTATTTTTGAGCCAAAAAACTTTAGAACGACAGGAGGAAAAGTTGTTGTACCATGATTTTTCACTCAAAATTTCAAAAATTAAATTGGCTCTTTTCAATTTGCAAAGAGAATAAAGGCTGTATAAGGAGAGTAAACGGACAGAGTGGGTTATTTAAAATCCTCTCAAACACCATAAAATGATGTTTTTGATGTTTTAGCACCTGTAACGTGTAATAAACATGTTTTACGGTGCGGCCAACCATTGAAAAATACTTTTTGACCAAAAATCGACCTTTTGCCTTGCGGTATCAAGGTAAATGGGTACTGCATGGTAGCTGGATACCTGTTTTTGTTTACGTAGGGATATTTTACCTCGTTTTGGTCACTGGAGCTGAGCAAAAACAGACTCTGTATGTACTTCATGATCAAAAGTCTTGCTCAAAATCATGTCTAAGGTATTTTTAGACACAAAAAACTCGACGGTGACTCTGGATGCATGAAAAGCATGCAAACTACAGATTCTTTATGCGCTGTTCAAATTTAATTTTCAAAGTGTCTAGGTACACTTTCCGGGTCATCAGTTCCCTGAAATGCTAGTCCCCAAAGTGCTAAAACATCCAAAAAACATCATTTCATGGTGCATAACTACCGGTACTTCTTTAGTTTACATCACACCTCATTTTTTTCGATTTTCTTGCAAATTTTTTTATTCCCTTACTCGCAAACATACATATAAACAATTTGAGACCACAAACTGAACATTACATCAGGACTAGAGAATTTTTCGCCAAACAAAATCTGATACATAAGAGCGAAATACTGATCGATGAGTCCCGAATTCTTGTTTGTGTCTTCGTTTGAACTTCTGCCATGTAGATTCGATCGTCTGAGTATGCGCACCGGTGTTTGGATCAACGAAATTTCAAGTTCTTCCATACTGAAACCGGAAAGGATAAAATGACGGATGAAAAATGAACGAGCAAACAAAAAATTTCAAACAAAATTTGCAAGAAAATCGAAAAATTTGAGGTGTGATGTAAACTAAAGAAGTACCTGACTACCTCCGATCTTAAAGCACTTGTAACATTACTACGGGGAACTTTTACGAATCATCACTTTTGTGTAATTTTTCATTTTGCAGAAGTTTTTGGAAGACGATGAAAGAAAACCATACCATTTCGGACACCACTTTTTACGCAAGCAGAAGCCTTAGAAGAAGATGAAGAAAATAAAATCACCGGCGAAAGGCTTCATGTTTATGAAAGTGACCATGAAGTGTGTATATGTCGCTGTGTTAGCTGCTGTATTTGTACAAATTATATCAGCTTGTAAAAATTCAATAGTTGTTATTATTCTATATTGTTTTTTCTTTTTCTTACTATAAACTCACTATGAACTTAAAATCACTATAAACTTAAACAATTAATAAAAATAATTTTTAAAATCTTGACCGAATATGAAAATGTGCCAATATGCCAATGCAAAAACCGAACTCATTATAGGGTATCCCAAGTACCTGTAAGATAACTCAAACATCTACAACTCGCCCTGAAAACCAGGATTATACCGTGGTGCGCAGAACAGATAAATTTATCTGATTTCATCTGACAGATAAAAGTTTATCGGTCAGATAAAATTCGATTTATAAATAAACGTCATCACAAAATTCAAAAATGGGTCACACTTACAAATCTATAGAAATTTTTAAGAATAATAGTGACTAAAATAGTTAATGGGTTTCCGAATTTTTCAGCCAGGACCCGTACCAAATATAAAAATTAGTCACTAAATATTTAGACTTCTAGGCTAAAGTCTAAAGTCTAAGTCATCGAAAAATCAGTCGTACCAAATATAAGAGGCTAAAGTCCACTTTTTTATTAGTAACTAAATATTTAGACTTTTGGTACCAAATATGTTTAGTCCAAAATTTTAGTCGGCCACTTTTATTAGTGACTAATTTTCGTACTAAATATACGGGCTAATTTTGAGGCTAAAGTCTAAATATTTAGTTTAGTGACTAATTTCCCACTAAAAAGGTGGACTGCCCTAGGGCAGGCTAAATTTATTTAGTCCTAACTTCCAGCCCGTTTTTATCATACTTTGTCAGAGTCGGTCTATTTTTTGATCTTGACGTTCCTATACCAACTTTTATCGCTCTTTCTATCTGTCATTATCGTTTTTTCATTTTGCTTGAAAATGTCGAGAAAATGGACGTTTTCAAAACATACTGTTTGTATCACTTTTTGACACTATATGGCACCGTATATCTTTTCCTTCATGCTTAACTTACAATCGTTTAGATCTAGAAGTTCAACCATGGAGAAAAGCCGATTCAATGCCGATATATCTGCCGAGTTGTCAGTGCTCGTCACCGACTCATTCTCTGCACTCTTTCCGTCTTCTCGTACAGCTGAAGCTCAGTCCAAGTCGAACAAAGCATGGGATAATGTGACGAAGAAACTCAACACTGCGTTCGTCGACCAGGGAACCAACTTCAGCTCGGACCAAGTCGAAAAACACTGGAAGTATCTCAAGGGAAAAGCGAAAGAGGTGAATGCAAACAAGAAGAAGTAGGAATCTTTAAATTGGCTATATGGATTAATTGAACAGTGTTTATTTAGACATGCTGCTACAACTGGGGGAGGGAAACCGTTGCCGGAAGACAAGCTCAAGGATGTGATTGAGTTGTACGATAATTCGCCTGCCTTCTCTGGGATTCCTGGTGGAAAAGAAACAACGACAAAGGTAGGGTTATATGTACCAGCTGTTCACTAATTCATGGTCTTCATTTCTTGTTGTTTGTAGCCAGATGTGGTGGCTGACGAGAAAAAGAGTTCGAAGCGAAAATTCTCAATGTTGGACACTCCCACTCCTTCAAAGCGCATCAAGACGGATGGTGAGGAACTGTTCAAGCTACAGAAGCAGGTACTCCTGAAACAAAGTCACAATGCTGACCAATTCCAGTCCGTGCTCAGACAGGCATCCTTCTTTTTTCCAAGCCGGAGCAAACTACTTCTTGGGAAATGGGGAGTTTGTAGTCGAGGAGCCGAAGAAAGTTATAAGTGGGACAATGGATATGTTCGTAGTGCGTGGCAAGGTTGGTTTTCACGAGTCTTAATTCTTTCTGATCATTTACTTGTTTAAACATTCAGACGGAGAAGGATGAAGAGAATGAAGAGGAATTCGAAGATGAGCAACCAGAGGAAGAGCTCTAACAAGTCCGTCAAATGACTGGGATTCAAGAGAGAAACAGATTTGTGAGAGAATATTTTGCTTGATTGGAATTTTTGGTTGTGTTTGCTTGTTGTTGTGATAAATATAGGTGTTGATTCCATTAAAAGCTAGTGTCGGATATATATGTTTGTTATTTGGCCTTGGTCATCATATTTAGTGCGGCTAAATAAATAGCGACTAAATATTCAGCCGCTAATTGTTTAGTCGCTAAATATTTCGTCACTAATTTTATATTTAGTATGACTAAATAATTAGACTTTTAGCTGACTAAAGTCTAAATATTTAGCTGACTAAATAATTAGTCGGCTAAATATTTAGTCGACTAATTTCTATATTTAGTACCAAAAGGCCACTTTTATTAGTCACTAAATATTTAGTGACTAATTTTTATATTTGGTACGGGTCCAGGATTTCTAGCAAAAATTATTAGTCACAAAAAATTATTAGTCAAAAATTATTAGCCTATCAGTGATTTGGATATGTTCATTTTCGAAAATGCTCTATGCCTACTAGGAAACAGATGCTTCAATCCTAATCCCGAAATTCCTTGAATCCCGAGCTCCAATTTTGTTTTAAAAAACACCATTTTTGCTCTAAAAAACCACGGATTTTTAATTTTTTTTTGCTATCTTCTCAGTTTTTTTCATAAAAATCTGAATTTTTTATTTAAATTTCTTTGTTATTTATGCTATTCTAAGGGAAAAGTAACTTTATATACGTATCACCGAAGTCACAGGTTAGACTACCATTGGGTGAAACACTCATTTTCACTTTTTTTCTTCTCCAACTGGTAGTATTGATTGGCCAATTTTAGATAGTTTACAACTGATTTGAAAAGCAGACGCAGCGATTTAAAAAAGTCGATATACTTAGAAATCGACGTAGAAAACTACAGAATTACGCAAATCAATCAGATTATAAAAAAAAACAAAAAGAAAAAAAGTAATGGCGAAAATATAGCGACTACGAAATAAAAAACGAAAAACAAGGGCGCGCGAAGCGCGCCCGGCTCTGGAAATTAGTAAATAACTAAAAAGGTCAAATATTAAAAAGCTGCTAATTTCACAGACTAGGCAGTACTTTTTAATATATATGTGTTTTATATATGTGTTTTCATCACACATATTTTGTGTTTAAAATAGTCAAAAGTTTGAAAATATGGCAAAAATATGTGAATTTTCCCTATTCTTCTCTCTACATGAAAAATCCCGAAATTTGAAAGAGGTTTATACTAAGAAGTTTTCCTATTTTTCAGGCTTTCTAATGACCCATCACTTGAAAACAGAATATTTCAAATTTCGCTGCCACAAACCGGCTTTATAAAAAATTCACACTAAAAATTAGTGAGTTGTTTGATGAAAGTATCCGAGATTCTGTTTTTCGACACAAGTCTTTGAGACAAAAGCGTTAGCTAGGTAGCCCGTGAATTTAACGTATTCATATGCAATATCGCTTGAATTAATACGCAATTTGAAAATTCCACACGCAGAGATCTTAAAAATTCACATTTTTACGTCGAAAACCAGCCCTTTTTGGTCATAAATAGTTCTTAGTATCGAAATTGACCGATTTTGACAAACGCCAACTAGGATATTGCAGTGCAGATGCTGGCTACATTTCGGTATATAGAGTGTTAAAAAAAGTCCGTGATTTTGAGATTTTTGACCGTGGAAAAAAACCCGGAATAAATTTTCTTATCTTTGACGGACTGAAAATTTGGTATTATTTTAAGGTATCATGAAAACTCACAATTGAAGCTACAAAGAAGGCAAGCAATTCAAGTTGGCCTATCTTCGTATGCTTGAATATTCAGCTGATTTTGGAAACGATATTGTTTTTTCATGATTTGTTGATTCAATAGATCTGACTGGTCGTTTAAGATCAAATGCATCAAGCTTTATTGCGACGAAAGAAATTAAAAAGTTTTTCAAACCATCACGTAAATTTCACATAATGCTCTGCATTTTGAAACCGATTTCACGTTTAGGACTGCCTATTGAGGCATTTTTGCGGCTAGACGGACGCTTATATTTGCACTTGCTGCTCACAAATTGCTTGAAGAAGTTGATTCCTTTACTATTTTTTTAACTTGGAGTACCGATCAATTTTCAGCCATCTCAGTGATTTGGATATGTTCATTTTCGAAAATGCTCTATGCCTACTAGGAAACAGATGCTTCATCTATATGTGTCGCGTCTCACATCTGAAGTTGTCAAACTCGTGAACAGAGCCAAAAGACAGCTGAGCATGGCATCTGTGATCCATACCTTCATGTTCGTAGCAGAATAAATGCGCCTCTACACAAATTAGATTGAAAATTTGGTCCAAGCTTCTCGAGCTCTTGGCTGTCATTAGCCGTGGATGACAATTCTGCTCGTGAAAAGATGATATTTTAAGGCGATGTTTATTTTCCAGATGACGAAAATTAGGGCTAAAAACTAGAGATGATGACGAGACGGGATCTCGTCGGATCCCGATCCCACCCGACCCGATTCTGTCTGAAATCCCGTCCCGAAATCTCGCGCCATCAGTCCTCAGAATCTAATCCCGAAATTCCTTGAATTCCGAGCTCCAATTTTGTTTTTTAAAAAAACACCATTTTTTGCTCTAAAAAAACCACGGATTTTTAACTTTTTTGCTATCTTCTCAGTTTTTCATAAAAATCTGAATTTTTTATTTAAATTTCTTTGTTATTACCGTATTCTCTCTAATAAGCGCCCCGGGGCGCTTATTTTTCAAACCCCAAAAAAATCGGAAAATTCGGAATTCGATTTCGAGATTTTGGGTGCTCAACCAAAATCTCAAAAGTGGAATCGTTAGAACTCGTGGGAGTTAAGAAAACGTATTAAACGACTTTGCAAAATATTGCTTCTACACTGAGATACAGACCCTCAAAGTCGAAGCGGGGCGCTTATTAGAGCGGGGGCGCTTATTAGAGGAAATACGGTATGCTATTTTTAAGGGAAAAGTAACTTTATATACGCATCACGAACTCACAGGTTAGACTTACCATTGGGTAAAACACTCATTTTTACCTTTTTTCTTCTCCAACTGGTAGTATTGATTGTGCGAATTTTAGATAGTTTACAATTGATTCGAAAAAGCAGACGCAGCGATTTTAAAAAAAGTCGATATACTTTAGAAATCGAGTAGAAAACTACAGAATTACGCAAATCAATCAGGATTATGAAAAAAACAACTACGAAAAAAGCAACGGCGAAAATATAGCGACTACGAAATAAAAACGAAAAAACAAAGGCGCGCGAAGCGCGCCGGCTCTGGAAATTAGTAAATAACTAAAAAGGTCAAATATTAAAAAGCAGCTAATTTCACAGACTAGGCAGTACTTTTTAATATATAATTGTTTTCATTACACAATTTGGTGTTTAAAATAGTCAATAGTTTTGAAAATATGGCAAAAATATGTGAATTTTTCCTATTCTTCTCTCTACATGAAAAATCGCAAATTTGTTGGGGATCCCGTCGGGGATTGCGAATTTTTTTCCCGAAATCCCGATCTCCCGAAACTATTTGGCCAAAAATCCCGTCCCGAAATCCTGTCCGAACCGGTTTCATCATCTCTACTAAAAACAGTATCGGAACAAAAGTTCAATCACATTTGACCAAAAAGTTTAAAATTAAAAAATGTTCTTTTGAAAATCTTGCTTTTTGTTTAAAGTTAAACTGAATACAAATTCGAGGTTTGA
>SADC01000814.1:0-16011 GCA_004194705.1 Ditylenchus dipsaci | reverse complement strand
AGTCGTTGCTTCCTGTCTCAGTTTCTATGGCACAACCTCAATAATAAGTTCTCATGGACATTATCAGTCAATTCAAAAACAGCTCTTTTCAAGCAATTTTGATCCAATTAGGCACAGTCTCTGACTCACTCCCAAAGAATCATAATAGTATATGGCTTCATCTCTTTATAAATGCCGCATGTCCAATGCCCTGCTTTCCCAAAAGGAATATGGACAGGAATTATGGCAACTTCAAAATTATCTTTATCTCCTTGGTACATATTTCTCGTCCACCTTGTGTCTCTCGTCTCATGTGCAAAAATGTGGACACAATAACAACGTTTTCTCTTGTCTCTAACCTTTTATATTCAAATCGCTGTCAAAATGCTATCATTCAATTGAGCCTCAGAATTACGCGTTAAATTCTGCAAAATATCGACGTCTATATATCTCATGAACTCATTTCTCTCTGCCATAACATCATGTCTGTCACTTGAATCAGTACTAATGGCCATATTAGGCAAATCCCTCATCACAGTCTCATGTCTCACTGCCATTAAATCGCCGAAGCCGAAACAGAGGGCAAGGTCCCAGTTTTCGTCAGGAGACGTGTTCGCCAGTCGATATACGACAGGGATAGCCCCAGGCAAACTATAACCACCCTGAAGTCCTGCGATCGGTCCAGGCACGCGAGAACACTCTTCAACTATCAATAAAAACTAATTAGTTGACGACGCTCAGAAAAATAGTTTACCTTCATTCTTTCTTTTTCGAAGCCGATCTTTTTCGCGCCTCGCTTCTTCTTGCTGCTGCTTTTTGCTTTTTTTACGCATCAGATAGCTATAACAAATATCAGTAAAAAGCAATCACAAAAATAAGGCAGATTCCGCAGTCAAATAATACGATGAGCCAATAGTATTGAAAAATAGAGATTCAAGTTAAACCGCGACCATATTGTGATTAAGCATAAGTCATAGTGCAATGTGGGCACTTCAAGTATTAACCGTTGTCGTATGCCAAGTAAAATGCGACAAAAATCACAAAAAATTCTGAAAAAGGTGACACGGTGAATTGTGATCACACCATCAATCACGGTCTACCCAACCATGCCTTGACTTACTTATAGTTCATTGAGACTCAACTATGAACCATGCTCCAGTCTAAGGACTTCAATTATTTACCATTGTTGAAGCACTCAGACGGAACATGAATCATACTCCAGTCAAGTAAAATATGTTTAAAAACAAACACGAAAAAATCTGGAAAAAAATGACACAGTCAAAAGAGATCACATCATGAATCACGGTCTACTTAACCACGCCTTGACTTACTTATAGTTCATTGAGACTCAACTATGAACCATGCTCCAGTCTAAGGACTTCAATTATTTACCATTGTTGAAGTACTCAGACCGGAACATGAATCATACTCCAGTCAAGTGAAATATAATTCGAAATACATGCTATTTGATAGAATGCTTAAAAAAACATCATCGAAAATTATTTGGGTGAACCCGATTGCCCAGATTCACAAAGAAATGAAAAAGAGACAACTGCTCAAGAGGATAAACAATTAATTAATGCGGTCACAAAAAACTGCAGTTGAAATAGAAAAGTTTTTGTCTTAAAATCCTCATTAAGACAAATCTTCATTCAAATTCGGTTAAAAAATTATAAACTATAAATCATCTATTGACATGTCGCTTTTACACTTGTTTCCTCTCGAGACAAAAAACAAAAAATTCAAAAAAGCCCAAATTCGAATCCCTCCGAATGACAACCTCCATACTCTTGGGCACGCCCCATTCTAAACTCGACATTTCTCGACGATCTTTTTTTTTAAAGAAAGCTGAGATTCAGGGCTACAAAATATGATACGCGCCTTTGCCGTATCACCCCTTAACTCCGAGATTTTGACTCTTGAACGAAAAAAACGACAATTTGGTCACTTAAACGCAAAAATTAAAAATAAAAAAAATCTCAAAACTAAAATCTGAAACAACCATTCTACTCCTGAGATTCTCAGCTTCAATTTAAAAAAAAATTTGACCAAAAAACCAAACAAAAACACTCCAAAAAAAAAAAACATCAATTGTCCGCAGACAAACAAAACATCTCTAATACTATATAGGAGATTTATTCTTTGTGTTAAATCAGAACAAAACTTTTTTTGACAAATTTTGCTTTGTCTAATTAGCTTTGAATCTTTTAATTTTTTCAAAGTGATAACATCATCAGGCAGATCAGCGATCATAGTTTTTAATGAAATTCCATTTATTGGATTATCTTATAAAAATGTGAAACGATGAGGTCAAAGTAGAGAAGTAATTGGAGTAATACTTTTATCTGTTCATGTTGAATTTTCAAAAGATATTACAATAACGTAGAACTACTTGATGATGTTATTATATCACTTTGAAAAATTGATTTGAAAAATTAAAAGCTAATAAGACAAAACAAAATTAGACCAATGAAAATTCTTTTTGCCCTAAAAAAGCTTTTTCCGTTAAATCAGTCCAACGCGATGCAATGTAGCCATGCGAAAAAATGAATATGAGAACATTTTTCAACCACATGGTTGAAATTTCATGTTTAGCTTTGTTATCATTCGAAAAAGTTTTTAATAAACGAAAGAAAGCCAAGAAAAACAAATGATTTGATCGAAAAACAACAACATTGGGGACTAAGGCGAAAAATGAACCTGATTTGGCATTTTGGCAATTTTGGCTGAGAGGGGGGCTTTATTTTCCACTCAATCTCTAGAGGGGGCTCTATTAGGAAGGGGGGCTCTATTAGAACATTTACAGTTTTTGTGTTTCTCGACCCGATTCATGAAAAAACCGGCTGTTTTTTTTATTCTGAAAAAAAATTTGAACCACAACGTATCATTATTTTAGTCGAAAATGCCGCTTTGGGGGCGGAGGGGCTTGAGTGTTAGAAATGCGTGCACTCACTTACCTTAGACATAATTCAGAGAAATACTCTTGATCAAAAAGGCATAGGTTTGATCGAAAAATGCATCTGCGTGCTGTGGGAGTGGGGGCGTTATTGTACAGTCAAGCCGCAAGATCTTGTTTTTTTTGAACATATTTCAGTCTGGCCTGATCATAGATACGCACCGTCTGGTGTGACTCCGGGTGAAGAGTTGTGCTCGAATTCCTTTTTGAAGTGATTATCTTCGACCCTTGAAGCATGCTGAGCCCCAATTTCAAACGAGTATTTAGCTGTATGAAAGTCAGTACGTGCAACATAAACTAAAAGTAATGTAAAATTTTAAAAGTATATAGTATCTAAAGAGAATGTTTGAAGTAGGAATGAATTCAACTAGCCAAACTATATATATAGCTTGTTGAAGCAATGGTTGTTGTGGAGATTGGTTGTGTGTTCCACTACCCCTATTTTCGGCTATACTAACAACTATATGCCACTAAAAGTGTGGGCCTTTGTTATTGCAAACCTACTTTATGTGCATTCTAAATTAGGCCTTCCTAAAATTAAAATTGGCATATGCAAAGCTGTACTTATTCCAATGGATCAAACAACAACAAAAACTAGTTGAAAAATAACAATAATAATAAATCCACTCATCTAGCACCAGGCAAAAACAAGATAGCAGTGGAAAAAACTTTTGTCTGCCATATTTCCACAGAAGGTGATGAAAAAGAATTGGATTGCATTGTGAAAAAATCCAGTTGTAGCAACAATCCCGCAATCCAACCATTCAAGCAGAAAATTTAGAGCTGAGGTCTGAACAGCGGAAGAGGTAAGTGGAGAGAGGGGTTGTGGTGAGCACACTGCCGATTTTTAATTTAAATAATTTCAGGAATTTACCAATTCAAACAAAGCTGATATTACAAGTACTAGAGTTGTTTTAATCACAGTCAACCCTCGGCCAAATGGCACTACTATGGACCGGACGAAGAAACTGTTATATCGGTGCTGTAGATCAGTGAAATAATGGGCTGTATAGACCCGTCTGCATCGGCCCGGTTGACGGAAAATTCAAAGAATCTAATGAAATACGGCGCTACTGTAATAAACAGCACCAAAATTGTTTAAAAAATTTACGTGGTTAGTTTCATCACTTTTAGATCGACCTAAGCTCAAATTTTCCATCTTTTTTGTACAGATGAGGCCGAAGTTGAATAATTTCTTTAAATCAAGAGGTGGTCGTGTAATGTACAGGGTAACACAAAAATACCATTTTTAAAAGAGTTTGATTCAAAATTTTTGAATTGAAAGTTGTGGTCGCATTTCCTTCTCGTTTACTGTGCTTAATGCATCATCCTTATTAGACAACCCAAAGTATAGGGTCCCTGAATTCGTATAGCAGATGCAGTCCAGCAGCCTGCCTCACAATAGAACTTCTGGTCATTGTTGTGGTTGTCAAGTCCAGTAGAGATGCAGACTTAGCTGAGGAAAGCAATCCGGTTCTTTTTCTATTATGTGATCAATCAACGTGTTTCTCTTTATTGTTCATTTCAAATTGAGCAAGAGAATTGGCAATGATCGAAAACACAAAGAGCAATTAGCAAGAAGTATAAAAACCTTACAAAAACGAAGAAGAGAAAACATAAAAATAAATGCCATTAAAAGGCCTTACAATGAAAGTGAACATACCGTATTTCTTCTAATAGCTCCCCCGGGCAGTTATTTTTGGATGCCCAAAAATCGGAAAAATTTGAGGTCGATCTCGAGATTTTTGGGTGAAAATTTAAAATCAAAAAAGCGGAATCAGTAGAGCTCGTGGGAGTTAAGAAAACGCATGAAACAGCTTTGCAAAAATTTTACTATTGGCTGAGATAGGTCCTCAAAGTTGAGGGGGGAGTGTGGCATTATTACCGGGTGTCCCAAAAATACCCGACGGATTTTTAAACGGCTTTTTTAAGATGATTCTTGCATCCAAAATTATTTCAATGATATCATTTTGTAGCTCTTTCCTTTCTCTTTCGAATGGCATATAAAATTTCATTCGAATATTTTTGAAAAGCCATTATTTGGCTACAAACACATGTGAGGTCATTTTAGGATGTTGATAGGCATTTTTATCACTTTAACTGATCAAAATTTTAATTGGAAGTTTAAGGCTACAGCAAAACAAGAGCACCAAAATGTAGCGCAGTTCAAGAGCTACAAAACCCATTTTACACAGTAGCTTTTAAAAATCTGGGTGTTGAGATATGACTTTTTTGAAAAAATGACCAAAATCAATTTTTCTCCAAATTTTTTTGGAATTTTAGTCACTTTTCAAGATATTTATTTTTTCAATAAAGTCATATCTCAATACCCAGATTTTTAAGAGCTACTGTGTAAAATGGGTTTTGTAGCTCTTGAACTGCGCTACATCTTGGTGCTCTTATTGTGCTGTAGCCTTAAACTTCCAATTAAAATTTTGATCAGTTAAAGTTAGGGTTGGTTGAATGGTAATTACCCGGGTAATTACCGGGTAATTACCCGGGTAATTACCCGGAAAAATACTTTTCCGGCCTTATTTCTCGGTAATTACTTGGGAATTACCCGGGTAATTACCCGAAAAGTATTTCTCCGGAGAATTACCCAACCCTAGTTAAAGTGATAAAAATGCCTATCAACATCCTAAAATGACCTCACATGTGTTTGTAGCCAAATACCGTATTTCCTCTAATTGCCGCCCCGGACGGCAATTAGAAGCATGCAATTTATCAAACTTCAAGTGGTTCAAAACTCGTGTTTTCATTTACTGTTTTAGCTGTGTAAAAAGCGCTTGTTAGATTTTTGAAATCCCTCGCAGGCACTTTTTACACAGCTCAAACATTAAATGAAAACACGAATTTTGAACCACTTGAAGTTAGGGGGGGGCGGCAATTAGTGGAAATACGTAATGGCTTTTCGAAAATATTTTAATGAAATTTTGATATACTATTCGAAAGAGGAAGGAAAGAGCTACAAAATGATATCATTGAAATAATTTTTGGATGCAAGAATCATTTTAAAAAGGCCGTTTAAAAATCCGTCGGGTATTTTTAGGACACCCGGTAGAGCAGATAATATGGTACCGTTTTTCTTCTAATAGAGCTCCCCCCCTCCTTTTTTTTTTTTACTAGAAATTCAGAGTTAGGGCGCTTTTCGATTTACAATTTCAATATTTTCACATCTAAAAATAAAGCCCCGGGGCTCTATTAGAGGAAATACAGTAGCTCTGTTCTAAAGCTATGGCTAAGCTGTACAATACACCCGATTCTGAAAAATGCCTTAGAACATGTTTTTTCGCTGTTTAATACGGCAAGGCCTGGTCTGTTCATCAAAAACTCTGGATAGAGAAGCTGATGCTGAACACGATGGTGCGGGTCCTTTTCGCTTCAATGATGGTTAAATAGGTGTAAAGGGGTCCAAAAGGTAACAAAATCCAGCTGGATATCCAAATGTTTTGAAGTGGTATGCCATGATTGTCATACTACACTCTGACTCATAATATACGAAAATGACCAGAAGGAATCAAGCTTTCAAATATTATTTGAATAAACTGTCTCAATTTGCAAACTCAGGATAAATCACTACTTTTTTGTTCGGGTTGGGATTTCCAAAATGTTCTACTTTGGCTTTCCACGAGCCACAACTTTTTGCAGAGATGACATATAGCTGATTAGTTAATACAACAAAAACCACCAGAATCTGACGGACATTTTGAATGTGAATGCAGAAATATTCTATTATAAAATTGTGACGAAATGGACAAAATTAATAAATATTTGCAACAGAAATATATCATAATTTTTTTCTGCTATGAAAACCCTTCATTCTGACACCGGATTCGTGTCCAGCGTGGTCGATTTGCTTATAAACTGCACTACAAATTAAAAACTAGAGATGGGCATTTGCCTTTGCCCAATACCTATACCAATATTTTTTGGCCCTCTCTAGACCCAATACCAATACCAATATTTCAAAGTTGTGGACCCCAATATATTGCCCAATACCAATATTTTTTTAAAAAGTCCATTTGTTCACCAAAACATTAAAAAAAATCCTAATTTAGTCTAATCTCAATTTAGTAACACACTGGAACCGATTTTTTGGCCTAAATAAACGAAAATTGATCCATTTCGGTTTTTTAGGGCCACAAAATTAAAATAAAAATGTGCTCGGAAATCGAATAATTGAGCAATTTTTAAACTCAAGTTTGTACGAATTAAATTTCGGGCGATCTGAATTTCGCACGAATTAACGTTGGGCAAACTGATTTTTGGACGAAAAATTAATGTCGTTGCACCAGCTGTCGAAAGTGGTAGAAATAATTTGAAATAAATCTTGTCATGGATGTTGCAGGATTATGAAAAAACTCGATTTTGTCAAAAAAAAACCATTTCTGAGTCAGAACTTCTAACATTAATTTTTATAATCACCAAAAAATTTTGGGTATAGGAAAGTCTTTTCGTTAAGTTTTTTCTTTAAAATAAGACAATTTAAGTAAATCAATGAAAAAATAATAAATAAAATGTGTTTAATATCATCTCTTAGGCCAAAAAATGAAGAAATATGAGTGAAAATTTAAAATTTCTACTGGAAAAATTTCATTATTTAGCACCCAATATCTTCGTCAAACCCAATACCAATATTTTCGAAAGACACCAACCAATATGCCAATACAAATATTAACGCCATTATTTGACCCAATATCCCAATACCAATACATTGTTTGTTACCATCTCTATTAAAAACACTGTCGAATTTTGAATTCTTCTCAAGGCAATAAAATTTTGATTATCAAAATTTGAGTATTTATTGTCCTGAGAGGGACTCAAAATTTAACAGCGTTTTTCAAATTTATAGTGCAATTTGAAGGGCCATGGTTTTTGCGCGCAGCGGCTGTCCCCCGCCAATTCAATTTTTTTCCCAATCATTGAATTCGAGTTTATAAATATAAGTGGAGGCGCGAACGCCGTCCCACACACGCAAAAATTTAGCTGTTGCCTACCCCAGTTTGGAGCCGCCATACAGGTCAGCCTGCGCCTCAAGTGCAATGGGCAAGCCTCACCATAGAGCCGAGGTCTTGGTGATCACCTCGAACTCCCAGCCAGGTAAGTTTATGAGCCATTGGCATATGGCATATATCCCTCAAATGGGTATACAATTTGATAAGATTGGGGTACTCACAGACAACTAGACAAATATCGTCTAAGAGACAAAGAAAGAAAAGCATTAAATGCCTTCAAATGTCAAAGAGAGTGCCGATTGACTAGTTGTCTGTGAGCACCCCAATGCCATCAGTTTGTAGACATATCTAAGTCATATATGCCATGTGGCAATGGCTCATAAACTTACCTGGCTGGGAGTTCGAGGTGATCACCAAGACCTCGGCTCTATGGTGAGGCTTGCCCATTGCACTTGAGGCGCAGGCTGACCTGTATGGCGGCTCCAAACTGGGGTAGGCCAACAGCTAAATTTTTGCGTGTGTGGGACGGCGTTCGCGCCTCCCACTTTTATCATTTTTTTACCAGCGATAATCTGTGGGTAAAATATCAGATCATTGAACCACGGTTAAATAACCATAGTAAGAGGAGCACTCGTGGTAAATATTATTATTATATTATTAAACTTTTTCGAATGATAACAAAGCTAAACATGAAATTTCAACCATGTGGTTGAAAAATGTTCTCATACAGTCAAAGCTCTCTATAACGACTCTCAAGGGAACGGCTAAACCGAGTCGTTTTAAAGGGCGTCGTTTTGACTTGCATGACTTAGCTTAGAACCAATAGTTCTTTTTCCGCATCGTTATAAAGAGCGAGTCGTTATAAAGAGTGTCGTTATAGAGAGCGTGGACTGTAGTCGCTGCTTTTTGAATTCCCTGTAACAAAATTTTCTGGGCTCTTTGGAAAACTGTGACGAACTTTTCATAGTACTAATAAAAATGAGTACAGGAAGCTTAAAATGCACCATGCAAGTTGATGACTCAAAAAATAAAACTAAAAACCATGATGCCCGTATCATGGTTTTCGGGGAAATTCGGGACGCTCTGTCTCCCTAATTCTTAAGGTAATCTCGAAAAAGGGCAGCACTTCATTACCGTATTTCTTCTAATAAGCCACCTCCCCGAAATCCGGTATTTCTTAAATTTATTCTCCTCCTTTTATACCGGGTTTTTTTGTTTTCGAACGCCACATATGTTATATACCAAAATGTAGCGCAGATTCCCAGCTACATTTTGGTATATAACTAGGGTTGGCGAGTCGAGTACTCGAAATCGAGTAATTTCGAGTATTATTCGAAATTTTTCGAGTTTCGAGTATCGAGTCGAGTCGAGTACTCGAAAATTTCGAGTTTCGAATATCGAGTCGAGTCGAGTACTCGAAAATTTCGAGTTTCGAATACCGAGTCGAGTACTCGACTCGAAAATTTCGAGTTTCGAGCATCGAGTCAAGTACTCGAAAATTTTGAGTTTGAAGTATAGAATTTAATAATTAAAAATGTGCTCGAGGACCAATTTTTGTCTTTTTTATGGCTTTATTATGCCTTACCAACTTCACATGATTAAATTTTTAACCTAAATTTCGACAAAAATTCTACTCGAAATCGAGTAATTTCGAGTATTATTCGAAATTTTCGAGTTTCGAGTATCGAGTCGAGTCGAGTACTCGAAATTTCGAGTATCGAGTATCGAGTCGAGTCGAGTACTCGAAAATTTCGAGTTTCGAATATCGAGTCGAGTCGAGTACTCGAAATTTCGAGTATTGATAAGATTTCGAGTCGAGTACTCGAAAATTTCGAGTACTCGACAACCCTATATATAACATATGTGGCGTTCGATAATAAAAACGGGTGTATTTAATTTTGGCCGTAAAATACTGAAAAATGGCCGTAAACTTTTGAATTTCGGACATAAACTCGAATTTGGCCATAAAATACCGCATTTCGGTCATACATTGTTGGATTTTGGCCATATACTAAAATATGGCCATGAATTTCGCCCATTGAAACTCATAGTGTCTGTTGTGTTGTCTTTTCCATCTTCCTTTTGTATGATATTTTGCGTGCACGCTCGAGGTCGGTTGATCATATTAATTTTCATCAATTTGCAGATCTTACTGCAGACAATGAAGGGGAGCTACGCGCCGGTTTCGTCCATATTAGTCATCGAGGTCCTGGGTTCGTGCGAATCGGCAGCTATTTGGAGTGGCAAGTCAAGCGGTCAGCAATGTGGTTCGTCAATTCAAGGTAACTGGCGCTAACAAGAATCAATTATAGTTATCTTTTCCTGTTGTCTTGTTTGCTGTTATTATTTTTGCATGCGTTTGAGAGATGTGTTTAGTAATTAATAAAGATTGCTGTCCCAGTCTTATAATGGCTTTTTATGGACGTTTCTAAAGTTTGCCACCCACAGATTTGGAAACGGGCCGCTAGAGTGTTATGCTGCCCGATTTTTGGATGTGGGGGTATAGTTTAAGTGCTCCGTGTTAGGAAAAAAGAAGAAGACCATTACAACGATGACTGTTAATTTTCTGCCTGTTGTTAAAAAATGTTTACTTTTTGTTGTCGTTGTTCGAAAATAAGTGAATGTAGCCGATTATAAGGTGTGAATGTTAATAAATGCGATAAGAGATGAAAGATTGAGATGTGATTCAGGAGGAACAGAATGTTTGGATTAAAACATTGGACACACAAGTAAAATGTAGGTATATGTATAAGCGGTCATTTGTGTATCTGTTGTTTATACGGCGGAATAATGGACTCTATGAATAGATAGTCTATATATAGACAGGTTGAATTTGTGGCAAAAGTTCAGTATTTCAGGGCCTCATTCAGAAAAATTCCGTCGAATTTGGTGTCAACCACCTCGGAATGGGTGCCTACCCAGGTACTAATTGCAAACTGAGATTCTAGATAGTCAAAACAGCATTTTGGCCCAACACACCGTGCTCAGCACACGATTTTGGTTTGAATAATGGAGTTTGTTCAGCACTAGGATAGATGAAAAAATTTCGGGCCAATTGACATGTGGACCAATTGTGCTAGATCAGCCTGAGTTAATGGCTAAAATCTAATAGTTTGTGGCCAAAATCCAACAATTTTTAGCCAAAATTCAATAGTTTACGGCCAAAATTCAAAAGTTTACGGGCGAAATTCAAAAGTTTACGGCCAAAATTCAGTATTTTACGGCAGGTCGAGTTTACGGCCAAAATTAAATATTTTACGGCCATTTTTCACAATTCTACGGCCAATTTTAAATATTATCCGATAAAAAACCGGTATAAAAGGAGGAGAATGAATTTAAGAAATACCGGATTTTTGGGAGGGCGCTTATTAGAGGAAATACGGTATATTACTCACGGGTGCTCTACACGATCCTGAAATAAAAATCTGTCAATGAACTCTTTGAAAAGGACACTCCTGAAGGTACCCTTGTTAGACCAAGAGACCATATCTTGCATAAGACGGGTGCTGGACTTGATCTTACATGTGAATCAGATTGACGCGTGAATCTGATTCACATGTAAAATTTACATGAGGTGGTGTTCAGGAATTCAGATTTTGTTTCTAATCGTTGCATTTCTGTACGGATACATTCTGGATTGTCCCCCGCCAATTTAAAATTTTCGCCTAATCATTGAACTACTATTCAGATTTTTCAGCTTGGTTTCTAACAAAACAAGGCCTAGAATTTTATTTTATGCATAGTTTTATTAGAAACCAAGTTGAAAAATCCGTACAGAAGTTCAATTATTCGGAAAAATTGAATTGGCGAGAGAATACCAGACCACCGTTAGCCAGGGTGCCCAACTTGCCTTTTTCACGACGGCGGGCCTTTTTCCTTAAACTGAAAAAGGCAATAGGCTCCAATAAAAAAATTTCAGTACTTTTATATTTTTTTGAAAACTAAAAGTGCCTTTTTCCGTCAATTTTTTTAAACAATCCTTGTTTTACGAAGGGCGATGCTTTTTTACAAAATTTTAGTTGGGATCCCTGCCGTAAGCTTGGTCTTTTAAAGCATCGTGGGGAATGTCGCATTGTGAGCGAGTCCTTAATAAAGGGAATACCTAACGAATTTTGCGTGAATCTCCCATTCTTTGAAAAGGCTCTCTCCTGTTATCGCAGAAATGTTACCACCAAAATCGTTACAGCCAAAACCGTTACATTTTTAATTAGTTTGCTACATATGGTTTTTTTAACTATCGTATTTCCTCTAATTGCCGCCCCCTAACTTCAAGTGGTCTGAAAATCCTGTTTTCATTTACTGTCCGAGCTGTCTAAGAAGTGCCTGCGAGGGATTTCAAAAATCTAACAGGCACTTTTTACACAGCTAAAACAGTTAATAAAAACACAAGTTTTGAACCACTTGAAGTTTGATAAATTGCATGCTTCTAATTGCGCCCCGGGGCGGAAATTAGAGGAAATACTGTAATTTCGTGGATATTATCATTTACAAGTTAATGCTCAAATTGATGCCAGAGAGAGGGCTACATTTTGCGTATAAGGTTATAAATGGCCATATCAGCAAAATTTATTAAAAAACCCAAAGTTCTCAAAAAGTCTAGGAAGCCGGAAATTTTCGAGAATTTTGGGTCTTTGATA
Source organism: Ditylenchus dipsaci (assembly GCA_004194705.1). Taxonomy (NCBI): domain Eukaryota; kingdom Metazoa; phylum Nematoda; class Chromadorea; order Rhabditida; family Anguinidae; genus Ditylenchus; species Ditylenchus dipsaci. The sequence goes on along the minus strand of SADC01000814.1, from coordinate 3,484 downwards.
AATTTTACAGATATGGTCATTTACAAACTTATACGAAAAACGTAGCCCTTCTCTCTGGCATCAATTTCATTATCAAGTTGTTAATGATAGTATCCATAAAATTACTTAGAAAAACCATATGTATGCAAACTAATTAATTAAAAATGTAACGGTTTTTGCTATAACGATTTTTGGCGGGTACGTGACGTTGATCGAAAAACCGTTTCATCGAAAGGGACGTTTGATCGAAAGGGACGTTTCGTCGAAAATAATTTCATATGGCAGTCAAACCGTGTATACAAAATTGTCATTGCCTTCATCGCAATTTATTTTATCTCTAAACGCACACTAATTCACGCACTTCCAAAAAGGCATGTTTCCCGAAAAGATAGATGTCTGCCATCCGGGCTGTGGAAATTTATCGATGCTCTTCGAGTGGTTTCAGCAAGGTCGTGATCAGAAGTACATCCAATGGGAAGCGGTAACGTCTAAAAGGAAAGCGAATGAAATATGTAGAAGCCGAACGTCGAATTCTCTTTATCGTGCAGTACTACGAGAGACGGAGCACAGAAGGATTTTAAAAGGGGATTGCTAACAATTTTGAAATGGAAATTGAGTTTTCTTGTTTGTTCAAGTGTTATGTCATTCAATAAAAAAAAGGCTTTTTACCTGGTAATTCATTACCTGGTAATGAATGATCAGATAATGATCAGATGGTAACTTGAAAAGACAAAAGTTTTAAGTGAATTTAAAAACAAATTAATTCTCGTTTTCCTTAATTAAAAATGGGCTGTAACTAATTTCGCCCGTCAAATTACTGATTTACCCCGTCAAATTTGAATTTCGATCAAAATACTCGTTTACCCCGTCAAATTACTGATTTACCCCGTCAAAATATCTATTTACCCGTCAAATTTAAATTTTCGGTGAAATACTGCAGTAAATTTTGCGGGAATCCGAATTTTATAGACAAAAATGACTTGGATCGCGCAAAATCCAGCCCCAGAGTGGCTAGAAGACCCTGAAAATTTGTTTTTTAGGGTTTACTAAAAGGGGAGTAACTATCGCAAGAATTCTATTGAGCGGATCAGATTTAGGTCCAATGGGCTCAATCGCTCAGGATTCCACCCTTAACCATTCTTAACCATCTTAAACCGCCCCAAGCACTGACTTAGGGTAGTTGACACTGGTCTGGAGCAGTTTTGGATGGTTTAGGGTGTTTAAGATGGTTGAGAATGGTTAAGGGTGGAATCTGAGCGATTGAGCCCATCGGACCAGAAATATGATCCGCTCAATCGAAGTTTTGCGAAAAGTTTACTCCCCTTTAGTAACCCCCAAAAACCAATTTTCAGGGCTTTGAGCCACTCTGGGGCTGGATTTGCGCGATCCAAGTCATTTTTGACTACAGTCGAACCTCGTTATAAGATACACCCAGGGACCGACCCAGCTGTATCTTATAACGAGGTGTATCTATATAGGGGGTAATTTGACGGGAGTTATTTACTTGGACCGGACCCAGGTGTATCTATAACGAGGTGTATCTTATATTGGTGTATCTTATAACGAGGTTCTACTGTATAAAATTAAGATCCCGCAAAATTTACTGCAGTATTTCACTAAAAATCAAATTGAGAGGGTAAAAAATAAATTTGAGGGGGATTTACATACTTTGAGGGGTGTTTTCACTACAGCTATTTTATGAATAAATCATGTTTTTTAAAAGTTCTTTACATGAAAACGTCCCTTACGGGGACGCCTAAAAGAACAGGATTTCGTTTGCGTGAATTATTGTACGTTTAGAGATAAAATAAATAGGGACGAACATCCTTGGAACGAAACGGCTTCTAAAAATTGTAGTGGTTGCTGGTTTGAATCCACCTGTGCGCATACCTTTAATTATTATAATTTTGAGTGTTTGAGTAGTTAGAGGTCCATATACTCATCACCAAGGTTGTTGGTTCGAACCCTCTGGGTGCAATCAGTCCGACTAGAGGTCCTCGATTCATGGTCCTAGTCGGTCCTACTTGCTGAACAATAATTGGGAAATGATTGGGAATGCAAGTATGTTAAGTCCCTTGAAAAATTATTTTCGGTGAAACGTCCCTTTCGATCAAACGGTTTTTCGATCAAACGGTTTTCGATCAAATGGTTTTTCGATCAAACGTCCGTGTCCCATTTTTGGCGCGTAGCAATTTGGCGGAAACAGGCGTAGAGTCCAAAAAGATTAGTCTCTCATATGGCCATATGTTTGATCTCCTAATGTTTCAGAATCCTATCCTTACAGATGGATACTATCCCTTCGTAAGCTATCCTATTTTTAAGTGATTTTTGGTGTGAAAACATTTTCATGTGATTCCTCATGAAATTCTTACTCTAAAAAGTTGATATCACATTGGGTGCAGGATCAAAATACCAAAGACAAAATACCTAATTACAAAATACCAAGGACAAAATACTTAAAATACAAAATACCCAATGGTCAATACAAAAGACAAAATGCCAAATACCAAATACCCAAGAGTGGTCTTTTAGTGGACTTTTGATGTCCTATTAATATGATAATAGCAGATGGTGCATATTATGATAATAATATTATGATAATAGCGTTTAGTGAACATTATCTGCACAATATGTATATTGGGTATTTGACCATTGGGTATTTTGTCTTTGTGTATTTTGTCTTTGGGTATTATGATCCTGCACCATCACATTGTGGGAAGTCAATAAATGGGTAGAGGATTAAAAACCAAAGCATATGGCTTCTAGTGGTTTCCCTCATTTTGATGGTCATTTGTATGAAATTACAAAATTAAGGTAGTTGCTGACAGCAAGCGGTGCTAGAAATCATTCTAATCACTGCTCGGTACTTTTTGGCCTTAGAACTGATGAGCTCACTGAAAAGAGAGCGAAAAAATAGGGTGTGCACCTAGGAGGATTTGATCCTAAGAGTTTGAAATATTTCGCACTCGAAATATGTAAGGTTAATCTTTTTTTTCTGTGGCAAATTTACTTTTTTGTAGCAAAAATGGTTTTTTGTGGCAAACTTTTTCTGTAGCTAATTTACTTTTTTTTTGTGGCAAATTTACTTTTTGTTGTGGCAAATTTACTTTTTTGTAGCAATTTATTTTTTTCTGTAGCAAATTTACTCTTTTTTGTAGCAAATCCGATTTTCGTCTGTAGCACATATACTTGAGTTAGTGTGCTTTTTTATTCATCCTAATTTTTAAAATTGTATTCTGAGTCTATGAAAGACTTGAAACTTCATGAAAGACAGGTGGATTAATTGCTTGTAAAGCTGCTGGATCTAGGTCTAATCGAGCACACACAGCCTGCACACTCTCGGCTGCTTCATACCCAACATTCTCTGATGGATCAGTTATGAAATCAAAAATTCAAGCTTACCAGATTTACCATCAAATAACAATGCATGATGAATAATTCTATCAACCTTAGCCACATTTTGCTCCACTTTTGAGAGAGCAACACTTCAGTCCGTACGCTTTTG
>SADC01000813.1:0-14564 GCA_004194705.1 Ditylenchus dipsaci | reverse complement strand
TATTGCGACTATGTGCTACTTATCTTTCTTTTTTCAAATAGCTATTTCACTTTCTCTGCCTGCAAAAATTTTGCCCGTGACCCTTGACACCAATTATTGGTCAATTTTAGGTTTTTAGGGTCGCAGGCAATTTGTTGATAAAAGCAAAAATAAAATGAAGTTGCTATTTGATAGAATAATGGAAAGTAACATATAGTTCTAAATTTTCAGCTAGAAATGTTTCTAAAAAGTGAGAAGAAGAATAATTATGCATACCAGAGAAGAAACTCTGCGATGCATACATTTTTTATGCATCCAGAGTCTCATTCGAGCGATTTGTTTCTAAGGTATGTGGGTGTGCGCATCTAACTCCAAGCAACCAGCCCCCCTGCGCCCTCGAAGGGGATTAAAAAAGATGAGAAGGGTCTTTTTTACTCGAAAATCGGCGCTAATGAAGAATCCGGTGCAAATTTTGCCCTGGTTACTATAATGATGTCTTCCGTATTTTGCCTTAGTCCCTTCTGATGTTTTTTAATCTGGCCATGGTGATTGAGGTGACCAAGTCAAACAATCATAATCATCTTAACCACCACGATCATCTTAATTGCAATGGTCACATTAAAAAATCAACAGATAGGACCAAGGAGAAATACGGAAAGGATCAACAGGGAGACCAAGGCGAAATTCGCACCGGGCTCTCCACAAAAGACAAGCATTTTTTTAAATTTTCAGTTATCTTTGACTTAAAATGACCTCTATAATCTAGCAAACATTTTGTAGTAAAACATTTGGTTGTTATGTTTATGAAAAATATTTTGGAATGGACAAAAGTCGCGTGTCAGCGTGTTACGTGACTCAACCCACGTAACACACTGTTACGCGACTTACTTCTGTGATCTCCAAAAAAGTTTATATAAACGAACAAATGTTTTACTCCCAAAATGTTCGTTAGATTCTAGCGGTCATTTGAGTACAAGATAACTGAAAATTAAATAAAAATGTTTTCTCAGACTGTTTGAATGTTTGTTACGCTACTCGTGTTACGCGGGAGTCTGGGGAGAGCTCTAATAAGGCTACAGCCAAGACTACAAAAATTATTTAGGGAATATTTTAAAAAAAGATTCAATGCCTACCGCAAGGAATTAATAGTAGGTACAGTCGACCCTTGACATAAGAGCATCTTATTTTAAAAAAAGGGGTGCTCTATATCGACTACCTGCGCGTCTTTTCGCAAAGCTGTGGCAATTATCAGAAACGACTGGTAAAATCGGAATCTTGCAATATTTCGGACCAGACTGACCGAAGACAACTGGCAAAAGCTTCAAAAATTAGGGTAAAAATAGAGTCGGACCCTAGGCGGAACGAACTTGAGGGGGTGGCTTATATCGAGAAGTCGACTGTAATTTTGAGATTTTTATGATAGATAATTTCGTTATACCATGACATTTTTTTCTCAAAAAAACCAAAAATAGCCGGTTTTTATCTAACGAAAAAAGTAGGGAATCGGGTCAATTTCATTATTAAAAGGCCCTTGCCACCTGTTTTGAATTGTCCCCGCCAATTCAAAATTTTTCAACTTCTGTACGGATTTTTTAACGTGGTTTCTAACAAAACAAGACCTATAATTTAATTTTAGGTATAGTTTGTCAGAAAACCAAGTTGAAAAATCAGTACAGAAGTTCAATGATTCAGAAAAAAATTCGAATTGGCGGGGGACAACCGTTGTCGGAGACGGCAATGGCCCTTTAAGCTACTTCACCTTGGAGCCAAGTGGTCCTCCAAAACCTCCGCAGCGATTTCTACAGAAGCAAAGCGTATGTGCATGTTAGAATGGAGCTGTATAAATTAAGTGAAGTCTATCAACAAATATGATGCTTGAAAATCCTTTTTAAGATATCCAATTGAAAGCGTCTGCTTGGAGTTCAAGTAAACAGTAAGGTTTGAGAATTGATAACAGGGAAAGTCAGGAAAAATTTTATGAATAGTTATTGCAAATCGACGATTAGTTGGCTGAATTTTCAGAAGGCTCTTAACATTCAGGTATGAAAAAATCTCTATTAATAACTCAATAGGCAGATTAATTTTTTACCGCTGACATGCATAAACTGATGAAATAATGAAAGCGCCGACAACATAGCGAATATAATTGAAAAAAGTTATAGACTACTTTATAAAGCAATAAAAAAATCTTAACTAAATATTGATATCTGTGCCACATGGCGCTACTACAAATCAAAATATTGAGTTTCTGCATTAAGCCAATGCTAAATCATAAAATGGAAGGGGGAACTTTATGTATGCATCGTGTAGGTCGTGGGTCAGAGTACTCCTAGGTGCATATCTTTTTTCCAAGAACTATCAACGCGTAAGAGGGAATAGCCAGGAGGGTGGTACCATGTGGAGGTACTTGATCGATAAATATTTATGTTATTTTAAAGGGAGAGGCGGGGGAGACTTCTAGGGCTACTTTTTGACCATAGCGACCACATTTTTTTCAAAAGTGGACGGCGTCCCGTCCGCCGTTCGTGTGCTTTCGGCCGGCCGTCCTAATTTTTCATACTTTTCACTGTTCGTCTACCGTCCGTCCTGATTATTATTTTTTTTTGCCGGCCGTCTACCGTACCGTCCTATAAAAAAATTCGGCCGGACTTCGGCCGGCCGTCCAGTTCTTTTGTGCCACCGACTGTCCAAAACGGCTAGAAGATGGCCTGCATGTGATAAAGCGGCCTTAACAAAAAAATGTATTTTATTTATTTATTTTTTCGATTAATCTGCAACTGTTTAATTTTCAAATAATTCAGCCAATATAGCGAGAGTTGTAGATAAAAATGAGCGAGCTTTGAGAAGGTCCTCTTTTATTCCAACACGTCAAGCTTTGGCATGCATCGTGAGGAAAGAAAATGAGATAGAAGAATCATAAATCATTTCAATAGCTTTTTATCCTTTTAGCTTTTGTAATTCTCACAGACAGACTTAAACCATTTATGCAGCAAGCAAAGTTCTGAAAAAAATATAAAAGTGTTTCACACTTTTATAAAAAAATTTATTTGTTGGAAATATTGACAAATGTTCGAAGGGGACAGACAATGTGGCTAGCCATTTTAGCAACTGATCCTCGGCAAAAAACTGCTGTAGATGTTTAAGAGTTTTTGAAAAATTCTGTCAAGTCTCTTGAACGTTTGACCTGCTTGTAACTTATTTCAAAAAAGAATTTATCAAAATTAATGAGAATGTGTAGGCGTTTCTAAGCCGGCCGTCCTCACTTTTATTTTTTCAGGCGGCCATCCACCTTCCCGTCCTAAAAAAAATTCAGCCGGCCTTTGGCCGCCGTCCTTTGCCGTCCAGCATCATTACCGGCCGTAAAAACGTCTAGTCAAAGTCGCCCCGGCCGGACGGGACGGAAGACGGTCCAGGCCTTTAGACGGCGCGGTCACTATGCATATAATACCTTATTATAAAGCCCATCATCTGGAATTTCAAATGTTATGTAACAGTTTAATGAAACATCATGGAAAGTACCCTAAACAACCAAAAGTTTAAACGAATGTCAAAATTCCGAGTGCTTAATTTTGGAGGCCAATATCTCAAAACTGAGCGAGATATTCGGAAAATCGATGCGAGCTATCGTATTTTAGCGCATTGCTAATAGTGCATATCTTTATATAGTATTTGGGTGATGTTACGTATTTTAATTTGGGTGGTATTTAGTTTTGGCCATAGAATACTGAATTTTGGCCATAGATTTGTGTTGGCCATAGATTACTCAATTTTAGCCATACTCGCTCGAAATCATGTTTCAACCACTTTTTAAGATGCTCTTGGACCTGAAACATCCTGAAAAGATGTTTTAAGCGTGTCGATGACACTTTCCGAGAAAAAAAAATTCTTAATTTCCCGACCATCGGTCGCTCAGGCAAAAAAGTCAAATTTCGGTCAAAAAAATTCTCGGAAAATTGTCATCGACACACTTGAAACATCTTTTCAGGATGTTCGGGTCCGAGAGCATCTTAAAAAGTGATTGAAGCATGATTTCAAGCGAGTATGGCTAAAATTCAGAAATCTATGGCCAATTTTCAGAAATCTATGGCCGATTTTCAGTATTCTATTGCTAACACAAATCTGTGGCCAAAATTAAATATTCTATGGCCAAAATTCAGTATTCTATGGCCAATTTTAAATATAACCCTTTTAATTTTCATAACTCAGCCCAGGACATTCATAACTCAGCCTAGTATTCGCTACTAGCGTCCAAATTTCTTAACAGGACTAAAATTGCCATGTGGATGTGGCTGAATTAAACGAAAATGCAATTGAAATGGATGAAGCTTGAAACCCGCTAATATCCCATTGTTTGAACTATTTTAAATTTATTGATTTATTGTATGGTTGATAATTTGTTGTTTTTTAAATAAATTAAATGTCCAAGAGGCTGTACGAAGTTTCGTAACAGGACAATTTCGTAACAGCGAATTTTCGTAACAAGCATTTTCGTAACAAACATTTCGTAACAAACATTTTCGTAACAAACATTTTCGTAACGAACATTTTCGTAACAGCGAAATTTCGTAACAAACATTTGGGTGTACCGAAGAATTTAAAAAAATATTTGCTAAACGGCACATTTGCTAAAAAAAACTTTTGCTAAAAAAAATTTGCTAAAGACTAATTTGCTAAAGGCACATTTGCTAAAATTTCTTTTGCTAAAGTCACATTTGCTAATTTTTTTTTTGCTAAAGGCAATTTGCTAATGAAATTTTTGGTAAAGGCCTTTTCTGGTCCTTTTGTGTCACAAATATGACCGTAGGGTGTTTAGGAAATGGAGGTACTTGGAACCGAACCTGTGACCAAGTCAAACGCTTGTCTTTCTATATCTAAAATTATGGTAAAAAAAAGGTATGCGCCCAGGTGGATTCGAACCAGCAACCTCTATATCAACCCTCAGGATCGCTAAGAACTTCATCCAGTGTGACCAAACCAAGTGGTCGTCCACTTGGATCGAATTTTTTTTCGCGTTTTCGAGTTCCAAAACGATTTTTCTGCACTGGATTCTTTAGATTTCGATTTTCACCCTGGATGAAGTTCTGAGCGATTCTAAGGCTTGATGTAGACGTTGATGGTTCGAATCCACATGGGCGCATACCTTATTTTTATTATAATTTGAGTGTTTGAGTAGCGTAGAGGTCCACATACTCATTATCAAGGTTGCTGGATCAAACCCCTCTGGTGCAATCAGTCCCTAGTAGAAGACCTCGATTCATGGTCCTGGGTTTTCTCGAAGTGGTTTCAGCAGTTTGGGATGGTATGAGGTAAATCATGGATGGCCTAAAAAATTTGGGATGATTCAGACGCAATTTGAAAAATTTCGAAAAAAACTTAAAAATTTACAAAACCACCCAAAACTTGAAGAAAAAGGTAAAAAGAGGAAAAAAGTTGGAATGATAGTGTCTTTGACGCAATAAGAACCACAAAACCGCGTTAACAAAAGAAATTTTAGTAAATATGCCTTTAGCAAAAATTTTTTTAGCAAATGTGACTTTAGCAAAAGCAATTTTAGCAAATGTGCCGTTTAGCAAATATTTTTTTAAATTCTTCGGTACACCCCAAACATTTTCGTAACAGCGAAATTTCGTAACAAACATTTTCGCAACAGCGAATTTTCGTAACAAAATTTTCCGTAACAGCTTATTCCAGGAAGTGGCAACGGTGGAAAAGGACTCGGCAAGGTCGATCCAAGCGTCATCGCAAGGTAATTGACTTATCATTTTTCTTCACCACTGATCCTGATGTTTGTCTTCTAGATTCTGCGCGACAACATTCCGGGGGTCAAGAAGCCTGCTATCCGTCGTCTTGCCGGTCGAGCTGGAGTCAAGCGCATCTCTGGCCTCATCTACGAAGAAACTCGCAGCGCACCAAGCGCAAGACAGTGTGTTTATTTGCCTTATTTAATAACCTCTTTCGAATACAACTAGGATACTCTGAAGTTTTGCAGTCCAGAACCCTAAGGGTCTCAGGCATTTCTTGACCTGAAAAATCTTTTTTTCAGTTTTCACTTATATTTCACGTTGTTATGCCTCCACAATTGCCAGGACAGCATATGAAGTGCACCCCCCTTGAAGTGCACCCCCCTGTAGTGCACCCCCCTAAGTGCACCCCCATGAAGTGCACCCCTCTGGTAGGGGGTGCACTTCAAGGGGGGTGCACTTAGGGGGTGCACTACAGGGGGGTGCACTTCAGTGATTTTTCATGTATTTTTTATCTTTTTTGTCTCCAAGGGAAAGTCACAATTTTATGTATTTTCAACCAAAATATGACTTTTTGCCTTAGGGGACCAAGGTGAATTGTTGGTTAGAATGTATTCAACTATGTTTTAAGCCAAAGCTTTTATATACGGCAAAGCCTCTATATACATTTTATCAAGCTGTTTGGATTCATTCAGTAAAATATCTTTAATTTACGTCTTTCTGTCTTTTAAGTATTTATTTACACTCAAAACGTTATTTCACATAAGCTTAAGATCAAGCTAGTTGTCTTGCACATTATATCAGTTGCATAAAAAAATAATTATTTGAGGTACTATCCATGTGGTTCGACTGCAAATAACCTAGAAAAATAAAAAATGCGCCAAAGAGAATTGAACCTATGACCTAGAAAAAGCAAAAATTATCCTTTTATCCACTCTTATTCACAACTACCATGCAGGGCTGTTCAAATTGAGTTTAGCTCTTCCTCTTCCTCATCCCTCTTCCACCCAAAATTTTTGTTTCTTCCTCTTCCTCATCCCTCTTCCACCCAAAATTTTTGTTTCTTCCTCTTCCTCATCCCTCTTCCACCCAAAATTTTTGTTTCTTCCTCTTCCTCATCCCTCTTCCACCCAAATTTTTGTTTCTTCCTCTTCCTCATCCCTCTTCCACCCAAAATTTCGTCTCTTCCATCTTCCTCATCCTTCTTCCGGTCGGAAGAGGAAGAGGAAGAAATTTCTTCCAGGAAGAGGAAGAAATTTCTTCCTCTTCGGAAGAAACCTTAAAGACAAAAATTATTAAGAGCTGGATTATCAGAGGGGCCGGATAAAAAGAGATTTTACGGTAGACGAATGATATTCGGGAAGAACGTTGAAATCAGGGATGGACACGGCCGTCCTTGGTATTTTTCGAGATTATTACCGGTATCAATCTTGAAGTAGGGCTTTTGGGCTCAGCCCGGCCCGGTCCGGCCTAAGGACTGAATAGTGCAGGCCGGACCGGGCCGAACTGTAATGGCCCTGGTCCGGGCCGCCAAATCGACCTGTGTCTATTTCTGGTTGAAATGTTTGCCATGTCTTTGCAAATTAATTGCGGGATTTTAGGATTCAGGATTTCACAACCGGAAGAAGAAGCAGAAAAACAGAAAAGCTTTGCATAATGCAGAAGAAATTTGCTCTTCCTCTTCCTCTTCCGCCCAGTATTTTGTGCCTCTTCCTCATCCTTCTTCCACCCAAATTTTCGTCTCTTCCTCTTCCTCATCCCTCTTCCACCTAAAATTTTGGTCTCTTCCATCTTCCTCATCCTTCTTCCGGTCGGAAGAGGAAGAGGAAGAAATTTCTTCCCCTCCGGAGAATCTTCCGAAGAGTGAACAGCCCTGCTACCATGTTTATCGAAATCGGTTTATATTCGAAAGAGCCTTATTTCAATTTTTAATGATGACCAATATCTATGCATATCCGAGTAATCTGGGTACAATACACCACCACATATTTTTATAATATTTAGATGGTTTACACATCTTATTCATTTCTAGATTTTTATGTCAAAAATGTTTTTCTAGCAACAAAAGAGCAATAAGGACTGTGCAAAATAGCATGTTTTACCAAAATACCCTAAATCTACTTATTTACAAAAAATTAAGATACCAGCCCTGTATAAAACTAATCAATCGTAATATACGGCTCAAATGTTGCACCACAAAAACAGTAACATCGGCTAAACACCAAACTTCCTCTCATAATCAAGTGATTGTACCGTACTCCCAAGTTTATGGCACCAAATAATATGATTATGTACTGTGCGCAGAGGGCGCTAAAGCAAAAAAGTTCAATTATTTCGATTACGCGTGAAAGTATCCTTTTCAAGTACCACAAGGTTAAAGAACATGAGATATACGAAAGAGTAGCAAGATGTTTTAAAGTTGGAGTGGGTAAGGTATCTGCAACTGTATTTGCAAATTACCTAAATTTAAGCATTCACCTTGGTCCCCTAAGGCAAAAAGTCATATTTTGGTTGAAAATACATAAAATTGTGACTTTCCCTTCGAGACAAAAAAGATAAAAAATACATGAAAAATGACTGAAGTGCACCCCCCTGTAGTGCACCCCTAAGTGCACCCCCTTGAAGTGCACCCCCTACCAGAGGGGGTGCACTTCATGGGGTGCACTTAGGGGGGTGCACTACAGGGGGGTGCACTTCAAGGGGGTGCACTTCAACTTTTACGAATTGCCAGGACCCTGAAGTTTTTGGCAATACAGTGGACTCTCGATTTAAAGACACCCCAAAAGTTCGTTCCCCAGCTGGGTCCGACACTTTTTTTAGCTCGATTTTCGAAGCTTTTTTTAAATTCTGTTTTGACAGTCTGGTCGCAAACATCGTAAGGATGTCGATTTTGCCGATCGTTTTTCAAAATCCAAAAACTTTTTCTTCTAAAAAAGCAAACCCTCCATTTAAGGACAGGGATTTTAGAAAAGCCTGTCCTTAAATCGAGGTTTTGCTTTTTTAGAAGAAAAACTTTTTGGATTTTGAAAAACGATCGGAAAAATCGGCATCCTTGCTATATTTACGACTAGACTGTCAAAACAGAATTTTAAAAACGCTTTGAAAATCGAGCTAAAAAAGTGTCGGACCAGCTGGAGAACGAACTTTTGGGGTGTCCTTAAATCGAGAATCGACTGTATTCCAAGGTTCTGTTGCTAATTACAACGGTTACTTCCGCATATTACTCACCAAAGTTTCTCATCTCATTGGTTCATCGTCTCTACTTTAGGTCACCGCCATGGATATGGTCTATGCTCTGAAGCGCCAAGGCAGAATTTCTACGGCTTTGATGGGTGAATCGCTGCTGAAATCCAGAATTTCTCGTAACTCTTTATTGTTTACGCCTTTCGTTATTTTTACTCCAAAAGCACTCTCTAGTGCTTTCTTGTTTTCAAATAAAGAATTCCGTTTGAGTAAGTGTGGTAAATAGTGTTGTGAAAAGTCGAAGTTGCATTAGATTATCTGATGAGGAAGGTTAGTTGTTGGACGTGTTTTGACGGAATCTCCCTTAGTTATCTTCAGCTTGGTTTTAATAAGTTATAAGTTTCTATTGATATATTCTGAGCAAGTGGGTCTCCTCTTGTTTGCTGGGGTGTTCAAGCCAAAAAAATTCAGTGGTCAAAATCACCCAAATTTCAGATATAACACGCCTCGAAACAAACTTTTTTTTTTATCTGACTTTAGGGGGGTTAGGCACTATTTCGCACCATCTTGAAATGTGTAGGCTCAAAAACGCCGAATCTTCACCACGCTCGGTACAGATTTAGAGCAATTCGTGAAGTACTCAGGATCCGTACCAAAAATAGAGATTTCAAACATTTTGCCCAAAATGAACAATTTTGCACCAAGCGTGGTTTAAATCTCGAGTGATTTCTGAAAATCATGGTTTCTGCACTATGCACAGTATAATTTATTGAGAATTGCTCAAATCGCCTGGATACGCACTGCCAACGGTACGTATCTAGAGCACTTCCGAGACTACTCTGGACGGACACGGACATAATTTCGTCGCGCCAAAATTTCGTCGCGCCCGAAATTTCGTCGCGCCCAAAATTTCGTCGCGCCAAAATTTCGTCGTGGACAAAATTTCGTCGCGCCCAAAATTTCGTCGCGCCGAAATTTCGTCGTGGACAAAATTTCGTCGCGCCCAAAATTTCGTCTCATACATTTTTTCGTTCTTAAAAATTATTTTGCAGTCTCAGTTATTATTCTCGTATTTTACCGTTAACACGAATTTTCACCGCCGGGTCATTTCACCGCCTGTATCATTTCACCGTCGGGTCATTTCACCGCCTGTATCTGTTCATTTTTTTAAGTCCGATTTTGTATTTATTCATTTTTCTGCGTTTTTTTTGAAAATCGATATTTACTTTAAATATAAAAATTTAGCAATCTGATGGATGCTAATATAGAGCTCGTATATAAAGAGTTAGCCCTTATCCCGGACCATGTATCCCAAAGGGTCAGCCCTTATCCCAGACCATGTACCCACAAAGGGGCTTCCTATTGAATTAGGTTGCCTGCGAAGGCAGGCAGGTAGAAAGAGAAGAATCTGAGGGAGCTTCGAGGGAAACGTTCTTTGAGGGGAAACGGGGAAACTCCCTGTGTTTCGAACGTGTTAATCAATCAAACCCGGTTTTACTCTTCACAAAAATAAAAAATTGAGCACTGAAGAAGCAATAGAAGGTAGAACTCTACGAATAGGGTTGATGAATACGAGAATACTAACTGAGACTGCAAAATAATTTTTAAGAACGAAAAAATGTATGGGACGAAATTTTGGGCGCGACGAAATTTTGTCCACGACGAAATTTCGGCGCGACGAAATTTTGGGCGCGACGAAATTTTGTCCACGACGAAATTTTGGCGCGACGAAATTTTGGGCGCGACGAAATTTTGGGCGCGACGAAATTTTGGGCGCGACGAAATTTTGGCGCGACGAAATTATGTCACGTACCGTACTCTGGATGTGCACCATGACAAGTAAAAAAAAAGCACTTTTCCAAAACTCGGGTTTTCGCACCATGATCAGTCGATTTCGTTAAAAATGCTTATTTTGCACCAAGCGTGGTTGAAATCTAGAGTGATTTCATAAAATGATGCTTTTGTACCATGCACGGTGCAATTTAATGAAATTTAACCGAATCGCCTAAATACGAAGGGTGCCGTCCCCCGCTAAACCGCCACCTCGATAATCCGCCACCCTTGGATCGGTCCCATGGGGTGGCGGATTATCGAGGTTTGACTGTACTGAACACGAAACGCTTGACAAGTCTATGATATAGTGCGAGTCTCGTTTCGGTCTTTTTTCGGTCCCTGGGTCGCACTATAATCAGTTTTGAATGTATAACCATTGTCATGACTTTTTGAAACGGATGTATAGGAGTTTTTCGAAACTATTCAAAAAATTTGTAAAAGCAGGCTAAAGTTTGAAAAGTTGTAATTTTCGAAGATCTTTTTTTTAGAAAGATAGCCGTTTCTTACGGACTCCGACTGGTTGTTCCGCTGGTGCAGAACAAATTTTAATGTATCTTCAGCACTGTTTTGCTTTTCAAGATATGCTGAAATTGAATTTTTCAGCAAAACCCATGTTGAACAATAGCAATCCAAACTAAGCAATTTTTACGAATTTAGCAAACGATATTGACTGAATTTGGAGACTTCCCAGGGTTAGGGCCCGAAATTTGGAGATCATCCGGGGCTACATAGCTAACTTTTTTAATGGGTTGCGTCATTTTGACATACCATGTAAGGAGGACATAAAAACTCTCTCTTAACCATACTTACGGGCGCCGTGCGCCAGGCGCCCGAGGTCGGCGCCGATTTTTAAAAAAAGCATGGCGCCGAGCGCCTGGCGTCCTTTGGTTTTTCGCAGATGGCGCCGGCGATATTTCTTGAGTTTTGGTAAAATCAATTCTTTCCAATACTCAAAAATTGCCATACAAAACCTTTTTTTCTATTATCAAACCATCTTCAACATGCCTGAATTAGTTAAGAAAACAAGTTTGGAACATTAAAAACGTAAAACTTTTTGAATCCAAGTGGACCACCCCTTGGTTCAGTCAATGCATGGATTATCCAGTAGGACTGAAGTTGGATCATAGAAAAACATTTCTTTACAAGACTAAAATATTACTAAGTGGGAGTTTTACCTGATTTCCCCAACCTGGGTACGACCACCTGGGTATAACAAAAACCATGTGGTCGTCCACTTGGACCAAAATTTCTTTTACGTTTTTCATGTTCCAAAACTTTTTTTTGAACTAATTTGGGCATGCAAATTTGTTTGCCCACTCAGAATAATCCACAAAGTTTAAGGTCGACCACCTTGGAGTGGTGACTATCCACGTTATTGATATTCCAGTTGGATAAAACAGCATTTTGGTCTTAACAAATCATGTTCAGGACACGACTTTGGATAGGGTACATTGATTTTTAATTGCTTTCAGCTTAATCCAAAATATCGGGTTCTGGAGGTTGATGCCTATTCAAAGAAGTACCGGGTGGCTCCTATTCAACCTGAGTTTACTGGTCTTATAAAAACTAGTTTTTGGTTGTTATTCATGAAAAAAAAATAATTTCGGGGCTAAATTTAACCTGACCCCCACCACTCAGGTAAACCTGACCCCCACCAGTCAATTCAGCTTGGGGACCAAGCAATTTTTTAAAATTTTTTGAATCTCAAAAAAATTAAAAAATAATTTAAATAATTGCTTTGGTCCCCCAAGCTGAATTGTCTGGTGGGGGTCAGGTTTACCTGAGTGGTGGGGGTCAGGTTAAACTGCTCCAATTTCTGCTACCACTAGAATTAGAACCTTTAACTTTAAAAAATTTGCGCAAATGAGTTTGATGGGAGGGGGACAAATGTCCAGTTATATGTAGAGGAGGCCAAACGTCCATTTTTCATAGGAGGGGCCAAACGTCTCGAGGGCCGAACGGTCGCGGGGGCCAGACGTCAGAGTCCGATTCAGCATTTAAAATAGGGGTAAACCTTGGTTTTAATTTCATTCACCACCCTGGCCAAAAAAATTACTTGTCGCTTCTAAATCCGATTTATTTGCACTTACATAAATAGGGCACCTACATAAATAGGGTTATGTAGGTGAAAAGTCTTACCCATGTTTTTCAACTGCGCTCGTGGCAAAAGAGACTCTATATGCATTTTTTTGATCAAGAAGACTTCTCGGAATAATGTCTAAGTTAAGTGCGTGCGCGCATCTCTAACTCTCAAGCCTCCTGCGCCCCCTATAAATCTTTTTGCAATCTCTCAATAACTTTCCATGATGTTGGTACAGTCGACTCTCGTTAAACTGGCACTCCAATAAACTGGCACCCTCGATAAACTGGCACATTGAAAAAGCCCTATTTGGCTGGCCGACAAAGAAATTAGGCAAAGTAACATCCAAATAAACTGGCACCCCCGATAAACTGGCCCCCCAGACTGGTCCCCAGGGGTGCCAGTTTATCGAGAGTAGACTGTAATCGCATTTCTCAACCCCGCCAAATTTCACCCCCCCCCTTTTTAAGAGACCCCCGCATTTTTAAAGATCTTTTCAAATATAATTTTCAAACATAAATTTTTATAACTTTTTTTGTATTTTGCTTTTTCCGGCCCAAAATGAAAAAAGCGCCAGCAAAAACTTTTTGTGCACTCTTAGTTTCTCCTTTTGCTTTGTTCTTTCATTGTTTCGTTTTGTCAACTTTGCTCCTTTTTCCTCTATTGTCCTGAGGCCATGTAGGCCAATTAAAAAACAGCTGCCTGATAATATAGGCAAGCTTTTTTAAGAAATGGGAAATTGAGAAGTGTCAGTGATTTGTTCCTCTTTTTGACGCCTTTTCATAATTTTTTGTGTTTTAGTTTGTGTTAAGATGCATTTTTTTATTTTTTTTTTTTTCTTTTGTTTATTTATGTTTAAAAAAAAAAAAAAATTTGGAAATTTTAAACCTCAAAAAGAAGAATATGCCTACGAAACCTATTGTTTTTACATTATTGTACTTTTAAAACCTTATTGGCCGGACCAAAAAAAAGATCACGTGCCAGGCCGGACACTAACAAGGAAAAATATCGAATTCTGTCGAAACTAATTAAAAAATTATAACGATGCTATCTTTGCGGAAGGCATATTCGTTTAGCTGTGTGAAATTTAATACCTTTGGAAGAACAGACAGAAAAATCAAACCCGCAGAGTCGAAAAAATTTAAGTATGAAAATGCTTTGGTCTCTCAATTCCATTACGAGAATATATTTTTCTGCAGTCAAACCTTGCTGCTTGGACATTTTCGAAATTTCGATGAACCTGATGGGTCAGTCACTTTTTATTAACAGTTACAGTCGACGCTTCCCCATAACCAACCTCCTCAATAAGGAACAGCTCTCCGTACGAACGAAAATTCGGCTGATTGGTTAAAAGTTGGTATAATTTCACCTAAACAGACGCTCTATGTGAAGACGGTTAAGCCCGCTCCCTTGAGGCGAAGTCGATAGGTACCGTATATTTTCTTAAAAAGGCGATTTGTTTTAAAAAGGCTATTTTTTTCAAACCCCAATAATCTGAAAATTGTCAATCCAAAATGGCCTTAACTCTGAACTTTAGTCAAAAAAATGAGGGGGCCGCCTTTTAGAGGAAATACGGTAGATAGTTGAAAAATACTGCTGAACCTAGTACACGAGGTGTCAAACACGTCGAAGACAAAATCGACACCTTTTTTGTCGAGACAAAAATTCGAAAACGATTAAATTTTGCTTTTCGCCATATTTTTTTCAACTTTGTATTTCTTGCTTGTAACCTATAATTATGTGTGTCA